>NAJN01000778.1:0-17387 GCA_005059845.1 Cryomyces minteri | reverse complement strand
CTCCCTCTCCCTCTCCCTCTCCCTCTCCCTCTCCCTCTCCAGCTCGTCCTCGCGCCCCGCGCCGCCGTCCTGGCCGCCGCGCTCGGCCAGCTTGTCGGCTTCGCGGCGCCGCCGGTCTTCTGCCCCTCTGTATCTGAGAGCCAGGGCGAGCAGGAAGCCCTGCAGGCAGCCGGTGACGAGGTAAGTGAGCCAGGTGCTCCAGCCCGCGAGGCCGACGCTGCGGAAGGCACCACCAACTGGTCAGCGTTCGAAGCGCACGAACAACGAGGGGAGTTTCCAACGGGCTGGAGACTGCGCCTCACCACACCCGCCCCCCCCCCCCACGCGTTGTCTTTGCTCAGGGGTCCGAAGCCTGCTGTGCGTGTTGGGGATTGGAGAGAAAGAAAGCACGTACCGGTACCACAGACTGGCGGCGAAGACGGCACTGCCGGGCGTCTGGATGCACATCATGCCGATGCTGAGGCTGCGCACCTGCCCGCTCGTCCAGGTGGTCCAGATCTGCGGCACGTACTGGACAGCGGCCAGGCTGGTGGCCAGGAGGCCCAGCAGGTCCGTCCACGGCTGGATGGCGAAGGCGCCGCGGTAGGCGAGCAGGATCACGGACGCGAGGAGCGTGAGGAAGAGGTGCGCGAAGGCGAGCGAGCCGACGAGGAGCGCTGCCGCCGGTTGCGGGGTGGTGGGGGCGGGGGAAGAGCGGGAGGGGTTGGTGGAGAGGGGGGTGCTGGGTCGGCTGCTGCGTGGAGACGAGGAGGAGGAGGAGGAGGAGGAGGGCTTCGGGGCGAAGATGAGGTAGAGTAGCATTCTGAGCAGCAGCAGCTTGGTCAGTACCGTGCCGTGTATGTATGCGCGCCAGACCACGCCACCGCCAGCCGCACGGGCAAGCGACAGCAGCGAAGGCGCAGGGCACACGACACCCACATGACGAAGAAGCACCCCCACTGCACGCCAATCTGCACCACGCCCAGCAAGCTGCTCGCACACGCGAACCCGCCGCGCACCGGGCAGCAGGCCATCGCGCGCACGCTGGCGCGCTGCAGCAGCATGTTGGCGAACGCGCACGTGCCGGACACGCTGCCCAGCAGCACGAACCAGGGCGACAGGCCGGCGGCGGAGCGGCGCGAGACGATCTTGACGTGCTGCGGCAGGTACGACAGCAGGATGCCGAGCACGAGGAGGAGCGAGATGGTGAAGTCGACGACGGAGGGTGGAGAGACGGGGTGGGCGCAGTCGAAGGAGGGGGTGGGGCGTGAGAGGATGATGGGGGGGTGCGCCATGGTGCTGGTGGTGGTGGTGGTGCCTGTGGTGCACGCCGGAGGACCGTGGAGTGCGAGGGTCGTCGGTCAGTGGGGTGGCATGGTGGAGAAGGGGGAGGTCGGGCGACGACGACGGCGTTGTTGATGCCTGTTGATCGATCTGGGGAAACCGTTGTTGTGTCGGCGGGAGCTTGCATGGAGCTTCCATTGCGCCCGCAATCCTCGAATATTTCGAACCCCCACCCTTCTCCAAACCCCCCCACCCCCCTTGACAGCACACTTCCGGACGCAACCCTTCACAATGCCAGACGCCGCAGAGCTGCTGTACCTATGGCACACCTACCGTCTTCCTGTTCTTCTCGCCGCCGTCGCCGTCTTCGCGCTCGTTCGATTGACCCTCCGCGCTAGAGGGAAGCGGGAGAAGACCGCGACAACACCGCCGCCTGGCTCGCCCGGACCTCTTTCGAAGGACGTCAAAGATGGCGGCTGGCCAGATGTGTTGGGGGATTCGAGGGAAGGAAAGGACGAGGTCGTCTCAGTATCCGAGCAACCTCCCACAAGAGCAAAAGCTGGGCCGAAGAGAGTGACGGGGGTTATACGCACCAAGACCTCTCCGTCGCGCGATGCAGGCTTTGACCTGACGCGAGACGAACTTCAGCCGTTGCTTTTCTTCTCGTCGCTGTCGGGAACAACGGAGAAGGCTGCTTCCAAGCTGGTCGCGGATCTCCAAGCGTCCACTGAAGCAGCGCCGAACGTACTTCCGCCCAAGCTGTTAGACCTCGCGTACATCGACTACGACGACTACTTCATCGCTCCCCCCAAAACATCCTCCGAGAAGCGCTCCATCAAATACTTCTACCTCATCGCCATACCCACCTATAATATTGACACCGTCCTCGACAACTTCTTGGAGCACCTCCGGGAAACACACCATGACTTCCGCATTGACACTGCACCTCTGTCAGCACTCCTCGGATACTCGGTGTTCGGGTTTGGGAACAAGGAGGGATGGCCTACGGAAGCGGAGGGGTTCTGTTCTCAGGCGAAAGAGGCGGACAAGTGGATGGCAAAACTGACGGGGCGGAAGCGTGCTTTCCCCCTGGGGATGGGGGATGTCAATGGCGATGCTGCGGAGAGGTTCGACGAGTGGGGGATGGGCGTTGAAGATGTTATACGGGATATCTCGGCAGGAAGGGGACTCGGCGAAGGGGTGCCAGGCAGCGGAGATGCGGTCGAGAGTGACGAGGAAGATGTCGAAGATGCGCAGGACAGCGAAGGTGATACCCAAGCACAGCCCAAAGTCCAGAGACCGAAGAAGCGCGCAGATCTCGGCGATCTTGAAGATCTGGGCCGTTCAGTTCAGAAAGACCCGTCCTCCGCTCCCATCACCATCGACTTCACAACGTACAGTTCGTCCAAGAAGCCAACACCCGTCGTCAAAGAGATGGTCCCCAAGTCCTCCCCTACCTACACCGCTCTAACGAAGCAAGGCTATACCATCGTTGGATCGCACTCGGGCGTCAAGATTTGTCGCTGGACCAAGTCCGCCCTCCGCGGCCGCGGCTCCTGCTACAAGTACTCCTTCTACGGCATCAAATCGCACCTCTGCATGGAGACGACACCGTCCCTGTCCTGCAGTAACAAGTGCGTCTTCTGCTGGCGGCACGGCACAAACCCCGTAGGCACGACCTGGCGGTGGCAAGTCGACCCGCCCGAAGCCATCTACGCCGGCGTCACAGCGGGCCATTACAGGAAGATCAAGATGATGAAAGGCGTGCCCGGCGTGCGCGCCGAACGATTCGCCGAGGCGATGCGCATCCGACACTGCGCGCTGTCGCTCGTCGGCGAGCCCATCTTCTACCCGCACATCAACGAGTTCACCGCGCTGCTGCACGCCGACCGCATCTCCTCCTTCCTCGTCTGCAACGCGCAGCACCCGGACCAGCTCGCCGCGCTGAAACCCGTCACGCAGCTCTACGTCTCCATCGACGCGTCCAACAAGGAGTCGCTGCGCAAGATCGACCGGCCGCTGCACCGCGACTTCTGGGAGCGCTTCACGCGCTGCCTCGACATCCTGCGCGCCAAGCGCCTCACGCAGCGCACCGTCTTCCGCCTCACGCTCGTCAAGGGCTTCAACATCGACGACGAGGCCGAGGGCTACGCCGACCTCGTCGCCCGCGGCCTGCCCTGCTTCGTCGAGGTCAAGGGCGTCACCTACTGCGGCACGTCGACGTCGGCGGCGGCCGGCCTGACGATGCAGAACGTGCCCTTCTACGGCGAAGTGTGCGCCTTTGTCGACGCGCTCGTCGCCGCCCTCGCGCGCCGCAGCCTCGACCCGCCCTACGGCATCGCGGCCGAGCACGCGCACAGCTGCTGCGTCCTGATCGCCAGCACGCGCTTCCTCAAGCCCGACGGCTGGCACACCACCATCGACTACGACCGCTTCTTCGACTGCCTGCGCGCCGGCACGGCCTTTGCTCCCGAGGACTACATGGGCCCGCCCACGCCCGAGTGGGCGCTCTGGGGCAACGGCGGGTTCGACCCCCGCGACGAGAGGGTCGATCGGAAGGGTAGGCCGAAGGGGCCGCAGAGCGTGCCTGTGGGCGGGGGCGGGGGCAGGGTTTTGGAGGTTGCTTGAGTGAGGAGGTGGAGGGGTGTGGCTGAGGCGTCGAGGAACGAAGCGGGGTTTCCCGTGGGTCGGTGTGGTGCGGTGGAGGGCTGGAAAGCGGGCTGCTGATAGACACAGGTGAGGAGGGATTGGGGCGGTGGAAGGCGGGGCGGTTGGTGGGGAGACTTGGCGCGTTGGCCTTGTGGAGGAATTCGAGATCGTGCTATGGAGGAGGATGCGTGGTGGTGGTGGAGAGTTTCGCAGCGGCACCGGCAAGGTGGTTGACGCGATCCACAGTCGGTTGGATGTGCGAAGACATGGCGGCGACGAAACAGCTACGACGTCACCACATGACAAGAACCGATGACTCTGTTCTTCTAGTACACAGTGACTCCTAAGCTCGTACCAAAACGTCCGATAAAAAAAAAACAGTATCGAAGAAGCAACGTGGCAGGGATATCTTCGCAGCCGTCCAGAAAGCAAGACTCTGTTGGCAATGCAGAAGGACAGGCGCTGAACGCCGAAACGCTGGACGCTTGACTCGAGAAAACGAACAAACAGCCGTGCCTTGACTACGAGGTGACGTTGACCCCCATCTGAGAGAGAGCCGCCCCAAATGCAGATGCTCCGGCCCCGATTTTTTTTTCCCTTACAAGTACAGCCTCGATGCCCGGCGGGAGGAGAAAGCAGAATACGCATTGGAACGGACGGGACGCAGAAGTGGTATCCAATCGAAAGCTGGAGAATCAGAAGCAGGACTCCCGAACACAAGACGGTACCTCATGGAAGGGTGGAAAATGTAGAACCCGTGAAAAGAATGAAACGTTGCGAACGGTGGCCCATGATACACAAGACACCCCTGTGCGCCGGCAGACTCAGGCAGAAGGATGCCTTAGAATGTCTTCGCAGTTGGCATCGAATCGCATGCTCCATAGCCTCATGCCAGTCATGAGCTTCTCCGTCCTCTGCAACTCTCTCTCTCGTCCGAAGATCGAGTCAACAAACTCGCAGCCACTGTTCTTGCCCATAGTCACGTTCTTTTTGCCGCCGCTCTCTTTCTTGGCGGCTTTCCACATGTAATCCTCGCAGATCTTGAGCAGCCCATTGAACCTCTGCCACAAGCGCTCGCCACTCTCTAGAAAGTCATCGACCAGCTCTCGGCTCTCTTGCCGCCTGATTCGTGGCATGCACTCTTCGGCTCGCTTCACTTTGCCAGCAAGCTGGATGAGCAATAGCCAGAGCTCGCCAGCCACGTCGGTCATGGGCGTTGCCGGGCCGTAGTGGAACACGGTCCAGTCGTATATCCATTTGCCAAGAGAGTTGGCGTCAAAAACACTGCCCAATAGCAGTATCGGTTCCTCGGTCGGGTCCCAGTTCTTGAAAGAGAATCCTGCAGGTATACCCGCTCGCCGCGCGTCGTCGTCTGTTGCCTTCGGTGGCGACTTCGCGGCGGATGACTTCGCCTTTGATGGCGGCGGCCTTGGGCGCGTGGTGTAAGATGTCCGACGGTGATGAGATTTCGAGGGTGTAAATTGCGCCTCAGTGTAAGCCGGAACCTGATCGTCGTACGCACAATGATCAGCTTCAGCTTCGTGGCAACTCTGATGGTGCTCGTAAGGCGGCGGCGCATCGTAGGATGGCAGGTGACCATCATCGGCAAAGACGTCCACATAGACATAATGCGAGTGCGAGGTATATCGCTTGCTTGCAGAGCGTCGCTGGCTGCCATCCGCCGGTACCCGGAAGCGTTGGGTCTTGCTTCGGATACGATCAGAGAGACTTACATGGTCGGCTTTGCGCTGGGGCGTGGTATGAGCAGAGCCGTAGTAGCCCGGCGAGGAGTACGCAGTCTGCGCGAAGTAGGATGCTACTCGAGGAGTGATATGGACGTATCCGTTGGCTTCTTGGCTGGCGCGTTGTGGCTGCACCTTTGGTGATCCTCGGGGAGACGGCATGTGTACGGAGTATCGAGGTGAATAGTAGCCATGAGATCCGTTGGGAGACGGCGACAAGGGAGGAGTTCTGCAGTCGTAGGGCATATAGCTTGGGGGAGAAGTGGGATAGTACTGAGGAACGAACATCTAGGGCGGTGCTGGCGTCCGTTGACGCCAAAGGAACGTGAGTCGAACAATGTGGAAAGAGGTTGTGATAGTCGTGAGCGATAGTAGTCCGAACAAGGCCGTCACCTTCGCCTCTGGAGGCGATGTTGTGGCAATGGAGGGAGAGAAAACGAAGAAGCGCGACTTTGGATCTGCTGGGCGCACATTTGTCTGTCTTGCCGGTAGTGACTGGCGGTTCAGGAAGAGATCCAATCAGATCCCCTTGGAAGTGTGGTATGGAATATGGTGGAATCGGAATCGTTGGTAATACAGACGATATGGAATTCGAAGAGATCTGGGGATGCGATGTGGTGAGGAGGGGAAGGGCCTGAAGTACCGCCAGCGAGAGCGAGACACGGGCCAGAAGAAGGCGTTGGCAGCCCCTGTCGCGCCTAGCAGTCGGAGTGGCCCCCCAAGTCGCACAGCGCCCGGCAACGGCAGATTCGAGAGTGGTGGCCGCGTGTGATCCGTGTGCCTCGCGCGTCCAGGGCGAGGTGCGAGAAAAGGAGTCGAGAGGCGTGCAGATGCAATCCATGCGCTGTCCGGGTCAAAGCCCCGTTGTTTGGGTTCCCCTTCCGAACAGGACCGGCATCCAGCCGAGATTTGAGGCGACGCGGATGCCCTTGGTTGCCTCTCGCTTCCTGCAGAACGGGCCGCGAGTGTTTCAAGCGCGCTCGGTACGAGAGGTTGCTTGTGGGGACGAGTGGAGGGGTGGAGGAGTGGAGATGGAGGTGGATCGGACACAGCAGACTCAAATGCATCTTGATCGGTCGCTTTGCCCGCGATGCTTCTCGACTGTACCTCCGAGGCCATCCGAAATGATGGTTCGTCTTCGAGCTACGAGGACTGCAACAGATCCATGCGCGAGCGCTCGTACGCCCCGCCGACTGGTGATACCATTCAGCCCGTACGCAGTCAGCTGAGATGGGAGCCCGGGGCAGGGCATTGCCAATGCATGCCACGCCCGACGACCGCCAACGGACTGCGTCCAGCTGCGGCGTCGACAACCCCTCGTGGGCCATGGCTTCCGTGCAGCGGGCGCCGGCAGCTCCAGAGACACTTGCGGGCCACGCCCCGAAACGCTGGCTCCAGCGCGCTTCCCATCAAATCCTTCCAGAGGGTTATCTCCGACATGGCGGCATTCTCTGGGGATCCCCTTGCCTTTTCGCAAGTCGAGCCGCGCTTCCGTTCGTGCAGCAGCGCCACAAGGGCGCGAGTATCATTTCCTCTGAAGTCTGCAAATTGTTCACTTCTGTGTCGTCTCCGCCCCGTTTTCTGGGATTCTTCTGTCCGCCGCCAGTCGGCGTGGCCTCACTCGCGAGCCTGTCCTCGATGGACTCTGCAGCCTCGCCGTGTGTGTTGTGGGCGCAGACAATAGGATCTCATGCAGCCGTTCGACAACATTAAGCGCCTGTCTCTCGCATCGTGGGCAACGCACGCTACCGCGGGGATCTGGTCACACAGCCCAAGCTGCTACCTTGTCCAGGAGGCCTTGCCCGGCTCAGATGCGCTGTTTCCAGCACTCTGTTCTCATTGGTTGCATCAGAAAATGCAGTGGCGTTGGTGCTTCCCACTACGAATTCTGCACGACGACGCAACGGCAGTATCATCACGAGTGAGTACCGCACCAGGGTTCGCCTCTTGATGCAGCTTTGCGTGGTCTCGGATGCCTCGTGCTGCTTCCGCCAGGTGAACTTCAGGGCTTCGCAAGACCTCTCTTTGGATACTACCGAATCGAATCGCCTTGTGGGACAGCTTCCGAATATCCTGATGGTCAGCTCATCTTGCACAGCTCTAAATAGTTGATCGCATCGACCTGGGAAAATCAGCGGAGATCAGCAGATCAAGCGCGTGGGACCATTGACCGTCAAGACATACCATTGCATCAATGTGGTAGCGAACGATATCGTCGAGGCAGCCTGAGTGGCACAAGACGGATGCCTGCCCCCGTCAATTCCCACGACAGCTTGGTAGCGGTTTCAGCTGCATATGCACATCATTCTGAACCCGTGCGACTTTGACTTTGCTCATGTCTCTCATGGCCCGTTAAGCCGTCGTACGTGGCAATGCGTTCCCCTGCGCTGATTGGAATCCCAGACGGAGTCGGGACAAAGAAGCCTTGGAGTTGCTGCGCAGAGTCGTGGAGCAACTGGCCGCGTACTACTCTGCGCCGCACAACTGATTCATATTCTTGGATTTTCCCAAGGAGAACACCGCAGACTCCCGGCTCTTTGGTACCGTGATGAGAGATTTCTCGACCGTTGCCTCAAGGGATGTTTGAGCATTTTCTCGTGACCCACTCGTTATCTTGGACCTCTGGACGACTCCCATGCCTCCTGTGTTGCCAAATGCGTGGGACTAAGACTCTCCACACTCGCACGATCTTCAGTTCAGTCACGGGGCCAAGGTACTCTAATCCAAGGCTTCCTATGTGCAACGCATTGTACGGGAAACGCCTGGGGTGGGCTCATTCTGACCTCATCTGGACGGCCAGAGCAACGATCCCTCGTTTTCTGGTCGTTCCAGGCAAACGGCCTGTGCCTTTAGCCGTTCTCTGCTTGACACCATTCCGTTGCGAACGTGTTTCAACTTGGCCTCCTGGGAGGCTTTGTTGTCGTTAGTCGCAGCGGCCAGGAGGATTGTATTCTCCTTCTGTTACCTTTCCCACGTTTCCGCAGGTGTTTCTTTGCAGACCACGGTCGTGCTGGTGAATTCACCCCAATTTCTCTAATCACTTCTTTATCCTTACCATAACTTACACCCGGTCTCTAGACTCTGCTGCGATGGATTGGGCCGTGACTGACGAGAACCGATGGCTCTCTCTAGGTTCATAGGATTTCGGCTGTGCAACTCAGTACTTAGTATCCATCTCTGGTGTTAGCATGGGCCAGTTGAAACACGTCTTTTTGTGACAAGCACTGTGAAAACGTACACTGGAGGCTGTAGGACAGCGCGCCAAGGATCGAGACAACTCCGTGGGCTGGTTCGCGCAAGAAAAACAGGGCTCTTTGGACACTAGAATGGACTCACGCTTCTATTTTCTGGGTCGAGAGAAAGACCTGAGAGTTCCTCTCCATCTTCATCTCGTGGACGTAAAGCAATCGCAGTCTTATCGCGTTCCATCGCTCGATTGCTTCTGGTGTTACATCGGAAACAACGCGAAGTCTGTTTCCATCTTACGTCTTAGTTCTAGCATTCCGCAAGTCTAAATTTCATATACCACTTATTTCCTGAAACGATGTCTCCCTCATCTTTCAAATCGACCAGGATCATGGTTCTCTCCAATGAATCTACCAACATCACGTCATGCGATTGCATCCAAGATCATACTCGAGTTAGCCAAGAACCCGTCACTATCCGCATTGTACATGACCATCTGCGTCGCATAGTCGGGACTCGTTGTGGCACTGATGTCCTCGACATAGACGACGTCAAAGCCCTTGTAGTACGCGTCGAGGAATATTCCCCAGACGCACTGGTCCGCATTGACGCCGCCGAAGAAGAGGGTCGTGATCTCATTCTCCTGTAGGTACAATCCCAGGGGTGTTTGCGCGCCCCATAGCCCGGAGAGGCGGTCTAGAGGGAGATAATGTAAGTCAGCATTCGACGCATTGCGTTGCGTTCGGTACTGAATGCTGGTTGTGCTAGCAGAAGAAAACTTACTTTTGTGGAAGTACAGGTCTGTCCCGTTCTTCACACCTTCGACCTGCAGGTCGTACAACTCGCCCCAAGGTCTCGCGTTCCAACTGCCCCTCATCAGCTTTTTCCCGGCCTGGACGTTCGTTCCCGGCACGAGGCCCATATCCGTCCCGAACGTCGTCGCTGGATCATCGTGGCTTGCGAACCCGCTCAAGAGAGCCGGCGGGATGGTCAAGAGGTCGAAGTTATCGAGTCTAGCCACACAGACTGCCATCAGCAAACACCGCCTGCTACACCGCACGCAACCGACTAATACCCGCTCAGAGCCATCGACTCACCCCCAATTCGTCCACAGCACCTTCATGCCCGCCTTCCGAAAGCCTCTCACCATCTGTACCGTCGGCAGCACCGCCTTCCTCCCCCCTTCGTGGCCGCAGGCGAGAGCGCCGGATGCAGAAAGAAGTTCTGCATGTCGACGATGACGAGCGCCGCGCGCGAGGGCTCGACGACGGCCGTCTTGGGCGACGTGACGGGCAGGCGGTCCGAGCGCGTCAGGTCGAAGACGCCGTCGTTGGCACGGATGGCCCAGCAGTTGTAGTGGTTGCCGAGCGTGGTGGCGTTGCCGGACGAGGTGCCCGCGACGGCTGCGATGCCGTTCGAGGTGTCGAGCAGCTGGGCGAGGGCGAGGCCGGTGGAGCAGAGGCCGAGAGGGACGAGCTGGCGGACGCGCATCTTTGGAGTCGAGGTGTGACTGGCGCAGGGGTTAGGAACAGCGTCTTTGCGACGTCCGAGCGATGCTGAGAAATCAACGTCTTGCGACACGTCCGGCACGTTATATAGCCCTTCCCTCTCGCTCCCCCCCCCACCGTCTCGTTATCTGCGTGCAAGGTACGATCGCCGCAACCCTCTGGTGCGCAAGACGTCGACCGCAACGGCGATCCCAATCGTTGTGGTCGTCTGCAAGCGATCAGCAGCTGCCGCTCTGAATGGGGAAGGCCAAACGGCCGGTTCGCGGGGCGCGATCAATCTGGAGCAGCCTAAGCTGCGAAAGGCATGTGTATGCAAAAAGGGCACCGGGGGGGGGGGGGGCTGCTTATCACGACGACGTCGGCAGGGCACGAAAAGCGGCCATCGTGAAGGCGTAGGCCCCGGTGGTCGCCGTCTCTATCTACGACACGCCGTGGGCGCCGAGAGAAGAGGACACTGCGCTCTGCGTTGGTCTGCATTGCGCGAATTCGCTTGGACGGGGTGTAGCTAGGCCCTAACTACGAAGGCGGACCCGTGGTGACTCCCGGCTGCTCCCTGATGTTCGCCTCCATCTCCAGCGCGAGCTCCGCTCTGATGATCGCTCTCACGCCCGCGAACCCCTTGCTCTTCTCCGCAATCGTCAGCCGCTTGGGCTTGTCCTCCAGCCCGACGAACTGCTCCGGCAGCACGGTCGTGAAGTCGAAGCCGTCTTCGTTGCCCAGCGCCATCTCGACGGCCTTCGAGAACTTGGCCGGATGCGCCGTGGCCAGGGCGATGTGGTGCGTCGTGGGCGGTGGTGCGCGCTGTGCGGAGCGGAGGGAGGCGGCGATGCCGATGGCCGAGTGCGGGTCTAGGATGTAGTGGCCCTTGTGGCTGGTTCCAGTCGTGCCGGACGATGCGCCGTTGGTCGCTGCTGGTGAGGTTTGAGAGTAGATGCTTTGGATGGTGGCGATGGTTTCCTTGTCGGAGACACGCTCGCTTTCGAAGTCTTCCTTTGCGGCCTCTAGAAGGGCTGGCTCTACGCCGAAGCCGCCTTCCGTCTTTAGGTCGTTGAGCCAGCCCTTGACCGTTTGCCCTGCTGTTACCGCCCTCGACGTAGATGGACCGCTGCCGACAACGCGGTATGCTAGGAACCACAGGAGACGTTCGAAGTTGCTGCTGACGAGAATGTCCATTGCTGGCGCCAGGGTTTCCCGTACTCCATCTTCGTGTGCTTTTGCGCCGTCCTCTTCGAATCCACCTTCTGCCTCCTTGCCATGCACGGGTTTTTTCTCGTAGTAGCCGGACCTCCAGAACCGGTGAAGAATGTCGTTTTCGTTGGTGGCTATGACCAGCTTGTCTGCTGGCAGACCCATGCGCTTGGCGAAGTATCCAGCCAGGATGTCGCCAAAGTTTCCTGTGGGTACGACGAAGCGGGTTTTCGACCCAGCTGTGAACTTTGGTGACCGGATGAGGGAGAAGTATGAATGGAAATAGTATGTTATCTGGGCCAGAATTCGCGCCCAATTGATAGAGTTTACCGCGGCAAGTTTGTGGGTCTCGTTGATGTCCGGATCAGCAAAGAGTGCTTTTACGAAGTCCTGCGTATCGGAGTCAGTGGTTTGCTAGCCGTGCGAGGCAAAGCCTTGTTACCTGGCAGTCGTCGAAAGTACCATCCACCGCAAGGTTGTGGACATTGGCGTCTAACACAGTCGTCATCTGAGCTTCCTGTATGGGGCTGACTTTCCCCTTCGGATGCATGATGAATACGGAGACGTCCTTCTTCCCTCTCAAGCCGTAGATTGCTGCTGATCCAGTGTCTCCACTTGTTGCACCAATGACCGTAAGATGCTCTCTGTCGATATCAGTCTTGTGCTCATTCCGCCGGACCAGGAAGTACTCGAACAGGTTTCCTAAAAACTGCAGTGCGACGTCTTTGAACGCAAAGGTGGGGCCGTGGAAGAGCTCGAGTAGGTGGATGTTCTTTGACTCGTCGAGGGTGACAAGCGGTGTGACATCGGGAGTGCGAAAGGTAGCGTAGCTGCGCTCTATGATATCTCTGAGGTCGCGCGTAGGTATCTCGTCCCTCGAGATATACAGGGAGAAGATCTCGTAGGCTAGCTCATCGAAGGAGTAGTCCTTCCATCTGGATTTCCAGTTCGCCGGTAAAGATGGTATTTCCTCCGGTATGAAGAGACCTCCATCACTCGCCAGACCTTTCAGGACGACCTCCTCGAAGGACAGCTGCAGTCTTCCTCAGCCCGTGCTCCCAATTGGTATGTACTAGGGTGGGCTTCGTGGGCTACATACATCGTAAGATCCTCCGCGAGTGCTGAGATACCTCTGAGAAGACTTGTGGGATGCCATTGGATCTTGGCAATTGCGCCGGAAGCCAGGGAAAAGAAGAACGAACCTTGGGGTATTGATACTCAGGAAGACAGCAATCCCATCGAAAAGTTAACTCGGACACGCCAGCGACCAGTTACTGCCTCGCTTCACCGCCCGCAGCCGCTAGCGAGTGAGTACATCAACTTCTCGCGCCTCGAAATCCCTTTGCTTCCTCAGTCGACTTTACTTGTGCGTGTTGACCCCTTCATGCTGCACCGAGAAAGCCCACTGCTAACAGCCTCCCAGCATAGAATCATTTCTATAGTAAACGTCCTCTTCTAAGCTCCTTACCAGAGCCACAGAATCTCCAACCTGGCTGATGATCAGCATCCTCGACGCCCCAGAGTGATGCCTTATACTCTCCTCCAGGAGGGTGGTGATGATCTCTGCCCGGCTTGGTACTGACTCCGGTCGTGCTGGCTTGGGTGGGCGTTGACGGAAATCTGACAGGCTCGAGAATTTCTTTGTCTCTAGAATAGTTGTGTATCTGTGTAGGACACGGGAGTTACACTATGTGTGGTTGCCTGTATCACACATTCATAATACCGCTTTGTTCAAACTGTAGATAGGACCATTTTCATTCGTTTCTTGCAGGTTATGACTGACTGACTGTCGCTTGCATCCCAAATGATGTCCGTGAGCACGGGTTCGTACTGCAAAGTGGCCACTCCGCCGTGTGTCAACTTCAAGCATCACAAGATTGTTTCGGGAGCGGAAATAGATTGGTCCGACACACTGCATTTCGGCTTCCCTCTGTCGCTCTTAGTCAGCGACATCTACAACTCCACCAATCACCTACTGTATCCAAACCCCTTGTAAACGCACCAAAACCTCATCCGGACCCGGACCCTTACAGACTCACACAGCCCCTCCGCCGAGCCACTAGTCGAGGCCATCGACAACATTAAGCCGTCATGGCCGGAGCTTATGACCTCCTCGCCAACGCGTCCCTCGACATCGCGTCGACGACCAATGCTGAAGCTTCGGATTCGGAGCCGCCTTACCCTGCTTCAGAATACTCCGACTCGCCGTCAGAGGACGACACGATGCCCAAGGACGACAACCTAGACTGGTTCAAACTCTACCCGAGCAGATCGGACGGGAAGCGCGAGACCACGAACGCGAAGGGCCAGAAGGAGCAGAACCAGCCCACACCCCAGCAGCTGGACAGCTCACCAAATGACAAAGGCGTCGTTGACTACTACCGGCCCGTCGCTCGCGGCGACCCCAAGGATCTCGACTGGAGGAGGAAGCTCGGTGGCATGTTGATGCGAGAGCTCGGCACGGAAGAGGAAAAGAGTACAAGAGCCACCATCACTCAGCCCGTCCACTTCACTCCGCTAACAACTCGCAGAGACCAACAACATCCTGGACTTCTTCCCGGAGAACTACCGTTTGTACGAGCACGTCAAAAACACTCCCGCCGAGGAGGAAGGCCAGAAAGTGAAGTCTACCAAGAACCACGCCGGAGGAGGGAATGACCGTCAAGATGCTTACCTCTATGGCCACCCGCAAGGGCGCAAGAAGAGGTATCGAAGCCCGCTCGAGTTTCTTCCGCATTTGCTCTGGCTCTGTTTGGACAACACAGGAGATCCGAACGATTGCTCGTGCAAGATATGCTACCCTGAAGACGAAGAGAAAGCCCTCCTCGCGAGGCAGCATCAGCTGAAGCAGGAGAACGCGGTCGAGAAAGATGGTACACCCTCTACGATGACAGCAACTGCAGGCAAGCCCGACATGGGAACACCACGCCCGTCTAGCTCATCTGCGCTACAGTCACACGCGGGCACTGCACAGGCTATGGTCCCTCCCAACTTGCCCCTTCCCCGAACCGTCGACCAAGACGTTGACGCACAGTGGGACGTGTTTCTGTTCCGCCCAGGCGAGGTTGTGTGGTACAATCGTGGTCCAGCCTGGGGACTGGGCGTGGTCGCTCAGCGCTACAACAGGAGAGGCACGCAACAGCAGGCCACGCGCTACTACATCGTCCAACCTTTCTCGCATCCTTTCTACCACCCTGACTTGGTCACCATAGACACAGAGCAGAACCTGAGATCCTGGCTCGCTTGGAGTGCACCTGACTTCATGAATGAGGGACTGAAAAACTCCAAAGTTACCTTCGACACAGCAGACTGGCAGGGCATTTTTGAGAAGAAGTATGGTATGGGCGATGCGCAGGTCGATGGAAGCATCTTGGCCGCAAAGGCTATCGACGACACAT
Organism: Cryomyces minteri; assembly: GCA_005059845.1. Taxonomy (NCBI): domain Eukaryota; kingdom Fungi; phylum Ascomycota; class Dothideomycetes; genus Cryomyces; species Cryomyces minteri. Next base: position 2,453 of record NAJN01000778.1, on the reverse strand, counting down.
ACACATGCTTCGACTTGTTGGGGACTTCCGCCATTCAGTCTGGCACAAAGGAGTTCCACTGGGCAGGTCTGTTCCTTGGAGCAGAGAAGATCTGGATCGGCGAGGCGGTACGCCTGCGCCACGGCAGCGGAACAGACATCATGGTCGTGAACGACATCGTCGAGAACGCCCACGCTGGCACCCAACCCACCCTCCACATTGTCGGCAGTGTCTACGGTATGGCTACAATCGTGCACGGCACCCAAGCCCTGCCTGACAATTCGCGTCTGCCGGTCCGTGTGCAGCGCGACATGCACTTCCGCAACTCAATCACCGTGCCAGCGAACGGCACGAGCTCGTACTGGAAGCTGCAAATGCCGTTTGCACGATTCAGCATCAACGATATCAAGGGACGATGGTACGAGACGAGTTTGATCAGCCCCATCCTCGTACAAGCCTCCTTCGCCGAGAGCGTGCGTCACGGTGAGGTCAAGGAAGCCGGTGTCTTCATGAACAGCCGTGGCGACTGCAACGGCGAAGCCCATCACTCGGATGTCAGGAAGTCGAACCGCAAGGCCGCGCTTGGTCGCGCCGTGCCCTCCACCCTGAAGATCGTCGATGGCATCGAACCACCACCACCATCACAGCTCCCACCATCGCAGCAGCACGCGGCGCTTCCACTGGACCCGGCATTTGAGGACGGTCGCCAGCAGCAGGTCCCACAGACCGAGATGGCGGATGTGGCCCACGGCGCGTTGGACGAGTTCATGAATCTAGAGGGCATGGACAACGACATGCCAGGCTTCGGCCAACGTTTCTACTGATCAGGATGCATCGGCGCACAGGGGGGAAAGGTTCTTTGCATGGCGCGGCTGCATATCAAAAAACAAGTTCTCTGCATAGCGGTTGCGTATCTGGCGCTGGAAAAATGGGAAGGATAGGGTCTCGCTGCTTATGGTCCTCATGGAGCGTTTCACTCTACATTGCGGAGATACCCAGGTGTGCTTTACGGGGGGTTTTCCCCGCGGCTGAGGTCCCGCTTTTTTCCATCTGTCTTCACTCTGCTCTGTCTGCCCGGCTGGGGCTCAGGCGCTTTCGTATCTGTCTTCACTCCGCCCCGTCCGCCCGGCTGGGGCTCAGGCGCTCTCTTACTGTCCTCTATCGCCCTGCCGCCCACCTGGGGCTCAGGCGCTCTCTCATTCAACTGTCCTTCTCCACTCAAAGACTGCAGAACGGTATCGCAGCTCGAATGCAATGTAAAACCCCGCTCGCATAAACGGCCACCGTGACATCCTGTGGCGCCCTGGGTGATTCGCATCCTTCGCTGGCCGTGGATCATGATGCGTTTTCTGAAGTGTGCTTGCTCGATAGCTCCAACGGCGCTCTACTGATACACTCTCGTTGTTATCAAGACTCACTAACATTGGTATAAAAGCATGTAAACACCCCTGGATCGCCAGAAACAAGTAGAGGAAAATCGAACGAAACGACGCAAGATCTGGAAGTGCGGCTCTTCCGCGGCGACCCAGTAAGTCTAGTGGCAAAACAAGGCCGTCTCAAACCCCACTCTCTCTGTCTCCCTTTTTGGGGGGATGACGTGGGCCGGTGAAGGAGGCCTCCTCGTCGTGTGAAACCCCTATGCTCCCAGCACCTGCAATGAACCTAGTTTCTTTTCCCTTTCCGAAGCGAAAAGAAAACAATCGTGACCCCCCATTGACATCGGCATCCCCCCCCCACCCCCAAGAGGCCACCTTACATCACCACGCACTTTGCGCAACAGCCGGCGTCCTCGTCGCGCTCTTGCATCTTCATTTTCGACTGCGGCCCGTTGGCGCCCTGCGTCGGCACGCCCGAGGCATGCGTCGACATCTCGCGGTTGTATCGGCGGATCTCGCGCACGATGTCGTAGAAGGCATTGTCGACGTGGATGCGCGACTTGGCGGACGTCTCGATGAACTTGCAGCCGAAGCTGCGCGCTAGCTGCATGCCTTCTGTAACTCGCCAAAAGCCATTGCATGTCAGAGGAACTGGGTTTGTCCGTGTGGCTGCTGCAGTGTGCAGACAGGGGGGTGTGTGGGGATGTGGGATTACTGACCTGCCGTACTCACTTCTCGGTCGCTCTCCAAATCGCACTTGTTGCCCACGACGATGATCGGGAAGTAGTCTTTGTCCTTGACCCGCAGTATTTGCTGCTGGAACGTCATGATCTCCTCGAACGACTGCCGCGACGTAATCGAGTAGACGAGCAGGAAACCCTCGCCCGTGCGCATGTATTGTTCCCGCATCGCCGAGTACTCCTCCTGGCCCGCCGTGTCGAGCACGTCTAGCAGCGCCACCTCATCGTCGATCACGCATTGCTTGCGATATGAGTCTGTCCGCGCGGAAGTATAAGCCATTGTGTCATGTGAACGGTCGTCTGCCAGGGGGAAGGGGACGGACCTTCGATCGTGGGGTCATACTCGTCGACGAAGTGG
>NAJN01000777.1:0-17391 GCA_005059845.1 Cryomyces minteri | reverse complement strand
AATCCACTTGAAGCCAGCTAGCACTTATCCGCGTTCAGTTGACAACAGCACATGAACGTGATCCCGCACAGCCTCTAAGCCAGCCTGACATCATCCTTTCCACCAGCCCACCCATCCACACTCCCCTCCCCCTCGCCATACTGCCAGTACTGCACGCCCAGGTACATGTCGCACGCAAACTGGAACAGACCACAGAGCTTGAAGCTCCATGGAACCTCGGTGTCGGCCAGGAAGAAGAAGCACATCTTCATGACATCGCCAATCAGCCAATTCACCAGCACGCTGAACCTGAAGCCTTTGCACGACCTGTTCTGCCGATTCGAGAGGATCTGCGGCAGCGGGAGCGTCGCTTCGATGCCTAGGGCTGTGTAGCCTTGAAGAGCGATGTAGAACGGGTTTGAGCCGAGGAATACCTGCAGCCCTCCAAGTGCGACGAAGTAGTAGGTGAGGAACTGCCAGTAGGGGCGCGCGGAACGCCACTGCCAGAAGCTCCAAGGCCGGACAATGTGCGTGCGGCCTTCACGAGAACCGGCGAACGGCGTATGCAACGTTGTTGCCGCAGCTTTTGCGGGGCGGTACGTGAGTGCCACGTGCAGGAGCAGCAGTTGAACAACGATCATGATCGTAGCTTGAACGAGCAGCGACATGTCGTATCGTGCACCGAACCAATAGTATATTCTGAGCGGTACATTGGTCAGAAGAAGATGGCATAAAGTGAATGTCGAAGTCATACTTGAGAATCGACGCTACGAGCATGATGAGCGGAATGTCCAGAGAAAAGCCTGCCGACGAGCGACTCTTGTGTATCGAGTAGATTTGGTCGGCATAGGAGGTTACTGGCGAAGTGACGAGGAACACGGGCGAGATATGCGTAATGAGCCATTTGAAGAACGCCATGTCAGGTACTGGAAGATGTCGTCAATTCTGTAAGATATGAACAACACGAGATGAGGCCTCGTGGAACAAGCGCAAGAGGGTATGTACGGATCAAGGAGAGACGATACTCCTGTAGTGGGATACTGTTCTTCTCGGTATGGCAGGTGTGTAGTGCTCACATTTGGGTTGCGCAATGAACCTCTTACTCGACTGATGGGGTAAAAAGGTAACGAGACTTGTACATCAACACATAGCGAGATGGATCATCAACACACGAAGACTCTCTTGGACTCTTCCAGAATCACTTAGACTGGATGGGATCAGCGTGTTTCTCGAGCCGCCGTAAAAGGGGAACTCAAGCGTCAATTTAGGCATCGCGGCTTTCTGCATTAGCGACGGGAGAGGCTTGAAACCTGTCGGACAAAGCTGCATGACGGAAGATAACGTCTATCGCGAAATCCCCCTGTTCATTCTCAATTGCTCATCATTGTCTTTGGCACACCTCCCCACATCTCCAGAATCGATACTGCAGTTGACATCTAAGATGGCCGAACGTGCCGCTTTCTTCTACGGTAAAACGTCCCCTTACCCATCTATCTCTACCATCGCAATTGCCTGATATACAGCCCCAGGCACTCTTATGGCGCCCCAAGTCCTCCACCGCGTCTGCTACGGCAGCTCCAAACCTCCAGCTTATCAATCTGGCCTCCTGACTGTCCGTCCCGCCATCCTGCCCTCCTACGAGCGGCACAGAGTCCGTCACGCCGACTACCCCGCCATAATCCCGCACGCGCACTCCGCCGTGCGCGGCACCGTCGTAACCGGCCTCACCGACGCGGATATCTGGCGGCTGGACATATTCGAGGGCGACGACTACGAGCGAGTGACCGTGACCGCTAAGATACTGGTGGAGGTGGGTGATGAGACCGGGAAGGGGAACGTGCAGGGCGAGGAGGTGCGCGTGGAGACGTATGTGTGGATTGCCGGGGAAGAAATGTTGGAGAAGGGCGAGTGGGACTTTGCGGAGTTTCAGAAGGAGAAGATTGGCAGATGGATCGGCGAGGAGGGGGAGCCGGAGTATGCTGGTAGGCCGGCTATCCTGGGTTCGTTTGGTGGTGTGGCGGAGTTGGAAGGGGAGCTAATGGGATTGTAGAGGTGGACGATGCGGTTAAGGCGCAGAGCTACGATCCGACGGGCGGACGGGGAATGAATGGGCATATAACGAACGCGCTGGAGGGCCAGACCGCGTCACAAGGTGTGTTGAAGAACGTTATATGAATGGGGGCGTCAAAGGAGGAGAACACAGAAGTGTAGGAGTGCAACAAAGACGGACGCGAGAGCTCCAGGTACGTTCTGACAGTTTTCGTACGCTCATGGAGCAGTTGACTGATCTATGTAGTGGGCCGTATCGATGATCGAAAGCTAAGATCAGCTCTATTGTATAGCTTTGCGAGCTCCACCGTACGCCTTCGTGTGGGAGCGGTGCCAGAGACAACATTGGGAATAAGCAAACCGACAATCGTTCGGAATCCAACACCGTCCGCTATGCTTCAAAACAGTATTGGATACAAGCAAAGTCAGACGAAGCATCTGCTAGTGGAAGCCGAGTCTTCCCAGCCTTGCGCGCGATACCCGCACGTCATGTAGGCACGCCAGAATGAGCGAGGCGGCTTCTCATAGGAGGGTTCGTACGGCTGATGTAAGATTGACAATGGGGCTGGAGTGGCGCCCGCTATGTGGCGGTGAGACCTGCTTCGAGTGGCCGTCAGGGTCATTTAATCTTCGTTGAGAGCTCGCTTCTGCTGCCTTGTCGCTTTGTGCTACGGCTGATAGTGGAGCGCTCCCGTCCGTGTTCAATGTTAGTGAAGAGACTGGTGCACCAGCTTGGGCAGAAACCAACTGTGCACGCCAATCTGGTGATTCTGGGATCTCGTGCAGTCCAGCGGCCGTGTCAGGAGCTGTATCAGGAGCATTTTGGACATTCGTGGTGTCTCGGAAAGTATCAAGTCTATCGAGCATGTCATCCGCATCATCAGCAGAATCAGACGTAGCTGTCTCAACGTGAACTTCGGTTCGAGCTGGGCCTTCTCCCTCCTCGGTCGCATTTTGGTGTGAAGTAGTGCGTGGTGGCACATCTCCCACAAGCTCGTCGAGAATCGTAGGCCGTGGGTTGTTGTTTTCTCCTGTCAGAGGAGCAGCCTTCTTAGAGACCTCATGTTCAACCTTAGCAGCTAGCCTCTTGTCCTTACGGGTTCGAGCTTGATCGGCGGCGAGCTTTTGACAAAGTTCCCGTATAGCGGCCCGCATTTTCGGCGGCCTCAAGTTCGGCCAGTCTTCGAACTCATCGAACTCCCTAGTCAAGGTCTTGCGAAGAAACTCTTTTGGGTCCTCCATAAATTTGGCAACGTACCCAAGAAGGTACAGCCCACAATCGCAAAGGTTTTCTTGATGTGGAACACCCTTCGCTGTCATACCTTTCAAGTCTTTCAACTCGATGTCTCGCGAGCGTTTTGTTTTCCCTTCCATAATCAGATAGTCCTTGAGGTTCCGCACGGCGGCTGGATGGCTGATTCCTAGAGAATCGAGTATGACGATGATAGGTCTGACCAACAGTCAGCTAGCGTCAACCAGCGAGGTCCAGCATTACTCACTGTTCGGTGTCATACTTCCGCAGTGGTGGAGCCTTCTTCTTTGAAGTTCTGGTGGACGATCTGACGACAGTGCGAATCATTTCTGTATCGTTCTGACCTCTTACTGTTGATGCAGACGCAATTGGCGTTCGTGGACTTGAGGGTACGTCCACTTCGTCAGAAAACGCAAACACTGAGCTGTTTTCCGTTTCCCCAATACCGTGGCCAGCTCGGTGGTTGTCGAAACCCTCATTTTCAAGAGACATCTGTCCAAGCTTCGAAATCTGAAGCTCGTCTGATGGTTCTTCGCTGCTCTTGCGTGAGCCACTGGGACCTTGTGAAGCTACTCCTGTGAGGGCCATGATCTCGTCCTCTCCTTCTGGGTCTGATGGAACCTCTAGCGTCTCCCTGTCTTCCGCAGGCTCTTCCAAATGGAGACGTTGATCAACGTTAGGTAGATTACAGATAATGGCCAGGTACCAGTGCGCACTCTCGTTGATCGGCACCACAACAAAGGGATACTTGAAGATGTCCACTTTCGACGTCCACCGTTGTACTGCCTCGTAGTTGAAACCCCGTTGTCCACTGGCTGTTTTAGTAAGACGAGTGTAGAAGTAGGTGTCAAAGAAGTAGGCCATGCCTTGTGCTTGGTTAGATGACATCTCAATGTATCGTAGGTAGAACGAGATAAGGTTGTCATTGAGTTCTTGTCCGTCATCTAACCGCTCGAGGTCCTGGAAGTTGACCGTAGTTTTCCTGGCCCCAGTCGCTGGATAGATTAGTGGCTGTTCCCACGATGCGCCCAAGCCATATTTAATTGAGAATCGCTCATTACGAAGATGACTACGGGATTGATAAGTTGATTCTGGTTGCTGAGATAATTTGGCGTCAGTCGTTCTCCCGCTCAACCTAGTTGTGCGAGAGGCGTCGATTGTTTTCTTTGCACTGGTTGTGTCCGGCCAGTATTCAGACTTTGTTTCGGAGGCTTTGGTGAGATCAGGGGAAGAAGGCCCATCGCGTGTTGCTGCGAGCATGTCTGATATCTTCGGCGTCTGTCTGCGCCGTTTCGTGATTGTTTGTTCAAACGAGGAAGCCTCTCTCTTCTGGTGATCTTTTGTTCGACGCTCCAGGAGCTCGATCTCTCCTTCGTCCACAACAGGCCCTACCATAGGTGTTGTGTGTGGTCTCTTGACGTTCCTGTTCTCGAAAATCTTATCCATCTCGGCTCTATTCACATAGATTAGTATAACGTGCCACCGACATATTTTCCCAGAAAGAACTCATCGTACTCAGTTCTCTCAATAACTTTCAGGACAGCCTTCGTCTCTATCATGCAGATGTCCAGAAAGCGCTGAAGGTCAGACTGTTTGGCGAACTCGATATATGTCTTGTGGTCTGTCGTGCCTGGTACTCGGGGACCCAGCAACTGTATCTTTGGAGAGTTTATGTTCCTCGTGGCTCTCTGGAAGAGACGGGGATTGACGTGCACATCACGCTGCTCGCGATCGTTGATAATGTCCCCTTTCATAACAATATTGAAAACATTGGAAGACTCGTCATATTTCAAGCCGAAATCAGCTTCCTTGGGGTACAAGATCCCACAATGGCAGAGAAATTCCAAAGGGAGAAATCGCGGTGCGTCTTGCCCCTTCTTCTTAGAGCCAGCCGGCTTCCTCATCGCAGCGGACGCACGCCCAGATTTCTGAAACACGGTCGCGGATATATCGCTTGGAGACGAAGGAGCGATATTTACGAGAGACTCTGATGGCTCGTTCACTGTAATCTTCCGGTCATCGCCGCTCCGCTCCGTCTCAAGGAGGGCCGACTTCACAGAGGGAAGAGCATTATGTACCTCGATCGTGGTACCACCATGAAGCTCATCTAGACTGCTGTCAACGTTTGCGTCGTCCACAAGGCGCTTGAAACTATCGCGAAGCCGCGGTGACCTTGATCTCCGGCCCGTTCGAGCCAAACCTCGCAGCACGTTGGTTCCAGCAGATGAATCCAAGGCGGTAGGTGCAGTGTTCAGGCGCGCAGGCTTACGCCCCAAAGTCATTTCCGGCTGGCTTGTCTCGATCATGTCGTCATTGCTGGAAGCTCGGCGGCCATGACTTTTCTTTGCATCTCCGGTTTGAGATATTGGCGGCTGAGTAGAAGCGATGAGTTCGTTAAGTTGCCTGCTATTGCTGGACTTTCCGTTGCTACGCTCGTTCCGGAGTTCCTCTTGTGTGACAGGCTCCATCGAGAAGTCGGGTACCAAATGCGAAGAGCTTTCATCGTCCAGCACAATCACTGGCGAAGGAGCTGAATCGTCGTTTCGTCCGGCAGACATGGTTGACGAGTGCTTTGAGAGGTTTATGGATTGGGAATAGTTATTTTGGGAACGTCCCCGCCCATTCACTCTGGACCGGTTCTTTGATCGCGTGGACATCAAAGCGTCCACCTTGTAGTATTCGCGTTGGTCGAAATGGCCTGCATCGATTCCTTTGATTACAGAGTGTTGGCTGTTGCGTGAAATAGACCTTCCATCCCCCTGCTCTTGAGCGGAAACACGCTCTACTTTCCGAAAACTCTGTGTTGGGGCGAGGCCGTTGTCATCCAGGTCAATGTACTCTTGCCTGGGCGCAGATGCATGATGGCTAGGTTCCATGAGTTTCTGCCTCTTGTGGACTTGGGGTTCTTCAAAATCAGGGGTGGACCACAGCGGCTTCAAATGCGGAAAGACGTTGTCACCGCGAACGTCTTCGATGTCTAGCGCGTGTCCGACACTCTTGGTTGGAGTCTTCCGAGAGTACGTCGTCTGCTTGGACCCGCGATCGAACAGAGTGCGCCTTGGCTGGTCGAGAGTATTCATCGGCTGGAACCCGAACTGACGCTATATCAACACATAGTCAGGAACGATTCATTATTCAATGCGGATATTTCCCAACCTTGGCAGGCATCCTTGCTCGCCCGTTAGGCTCCTCCAGACTATCTGACGGTACTACTTTTACAGATGCTCTGCGCACCGTTCAGTGACCCTCGCCTTCTCCAGGTGTACGTCGACAGCTCCTCGTACCTTGACTCTCTCGGAAGCTGTACGTCCTCCTCACTCTGCTGTCCATGTGTGCGGGGTTTCGAAAGGGACGAGAGAGGGGACAGCGTATAACTTGCCGGCGATACAGGCTCTGTGTCGCAGGATTGGTTCGTCGGCGAGCTTCGATCGATATATCTCACCTATTGATCTCGTTATCAGACGGGACTATGTGGATAGCGTTGAGGCCTAGAACGATACGAACCTGGCTTTCCCCTTCCGTTTGAGCTGTTCTCCCCGGTGACAGAAAGTTGGTAACCAATGCTCCAGCTTTTGACGTTATTGTAGAGAAGATATCAGACATTAGGTGTTCTGTGGGCCGAAGAATGGTCGCGCCGGGCGGGTCGATCGACGGTACGTTAAGGAAGTTTGCGAGGTGAAGCTGACGGTGCAGAATGGCTGCCCGCTCCCAGTCCACGCTCCCACAGACGTGGGGAGGTAGTGGGTTTGAAGTTGCGGCGCGACACGCGCGTGCTGAACCACCGTTCGCAGGCCTCGCTCGAGCTTCAAGTGGCTTCCCGTCGCTTGACGTCGGCGTTCTGCATGTTGAAAGTTCACGCCGCGCCTTATCGACACAACCCAAGTCTAACAACAAAGTCACGAGTTTCACTATACGTGATCAAGTACTTGCTACTTTTGCATTTCGCTCAAATGCCGCTGCTAGAGTACAGATGCGCTCATCAGAATCATACAGAAAAGCTCGTTGCCATGGAGAAACTCCGGACAGCGATACCTTTTACCCAAGACACGCTTAACCAATCCACACTGCCGTGTGGTTCATGTAAACCGTACAATGCACACGAGATTCACAGGACGTCGAATGTGAAGAGCGAACTACGTCGTCATGTCGCTGGCGACTTCTCCTTGATTGGTGTAGGCTCCTCGGTCAATGTGACCCGCCGCTTGTCCGAAGCATGGTGGCTCCCTTTCTGTTGGCGTGCTTCGTCGATGGCGGATCTCTGGGTTATACTATCATCGTGACTCTTCCATACTATGTTCGTGTCTGGTGGCAAAGCAAGGACGCGTTTGATGGTTTCACTACGCCGAGATTAGTACGGCGCTCTAGCTTGCCCTTATTGAAGCTCACCGGATCTTGACGTTCCTCCCGCCATCATTCTTTGTCCAGATACTGAAAACGTCCTCTCCACTTCTGACACTCACAACCGCGCCGCAGACCTCTTCCCCAGCTTCCGCGAACTGATCACCCACCATAGCCATCAACAAGTCTTCCCAATATCTGTCTGCAACCCCCTTCTTCAGCCGCATTATCCACTTCCCACCCTTCTTGTTCTCTTCATCCTCCCATACTGGCCGGATGCCCTCCTTGAAGAAATGATAGTCGGAGACCGTAGGCAGCGCTGACGGGCGCTTGAGGTGTGCGTATACCCTCCAGAACTCTTGCGCAGTGGCCATCTTGCACATTGCTTTGGTTGACTTCTCATAGTCAGAGTTCTTGGATGTGGGTGGTCTGTACCATACGACCCACGTGTACTTCAGGGGCCATGAAGTGTCCCTACTTGGCGCAGGGTCGTTTGAAGATGAAGGTTTCTCGAGACCAGTCGAAGGAATACCACGATGTCCGGAGACCGAGTTTCTGCTCGATACTCTGTCCCTCTTCTCGCTTGGCGTCGAAGGCGATGCAGCTGCTCCGGTCGCCTTGCCAAAATCGAACGCCGTGCCTGGGGTCTTTGGCGTTTTGGAAGCGGATCCAAAAGAGGCAAAGGCACCAGACCCAAGACCAAATGCTGTTGACGCACCTGATGTTGGGGAAGATATGGTGTTGGTGGAGACGGGGTTTATGTTATTGAAGGGATTCGCTCTCCCCTGTGCTGATGATTTGTCTGTGAAGCGCTTCGAACTGGGGAAGTCTCGGGGAGAGGGGTCGTTCTTGGAGTCGTGGTGGTCGGAGTTGTTCACGGAAAGGGAGAGTTTGCTGTTGCTGTGGCACAATATTAGCATACGGGTGGGTTTGGTCCTTGTTTGCGAGCCGTGGAAGGGGGGCTTACTTTGAGCGACGCGTCCACAGATTCTCCCGATCTCTATCCATGGGTATCGCTGCTTGTATAGAGTGTAGTTTTAGAAGCTTGCTAAGCTGAAGGGCGAGCAATCTATGAGTACAGGCGTGAGAGCGGAGCGCAACTAAGGACTGCTGCTGGTGGAAGGTGGCAATTGGTGCTTGGTTCGTCGGACAGAGGTGAAGCTTGAGGAGAGAGTAGTACGGTCAGATGATGTAGCTTTCTTCGTCAGGTTGTATGGTAATGCAGTGAAATACAATGGAAGGTCGGCGCAGCTTCAGAGGGATGCGATGTTTAAGATTCTCCCAGAGCAGCGGTAGAGCTCCATGTCAAGACACCTTACCGCATCCACTCTAGTCGACAGCGGAAACTGAAAACATCTAAAACCGACATCTCGCCCTCTTTCTTTCCTCTCGACCAAGACCACCAACTCAAATCATCGCCAGCTTGACTATTGTACTTCCACTCAGCTGGCGACTCCGATGTGTGCGTCGAGAATACGCTCAATCCACTTCAAAACCGTCATCACGAGGGCCCCTCTTTGGCGGCTTCCCATGATGCGGTGACGACCTGAAAGATGGGACATAATCATGTATCATACAACAAGTGGAAGCAACCACTTAGCCAGTTAAGGCTGTTGTTAGTCTTACGAACTCGGGCCAGCACGCGCGAGGTTCCTGCGATCTACCTCGCAGCGGCACTCGTCAATTGAACATGGAAAAGTCTGTGCCGGTCCGCAGCGACTGGCAGATCTCCACTCGCAGATTCATGGCTTAGCATGAGCTTCCTTGTTCTTTTCGTCGATCAACTCTAGTTTCTTGCAGTCGTTCCAGTATTACCGCTTATGACAGCTAGCTCAGGACAGTTGAAAGGACACGACAATCGCCAAGCAAATTGACTTATGTATGTCTGATCTCTACTTCTATGTGATTTACTACCATTCTATTATGAGGAAACTTCACAGCTCTGGTAAACCGACTACTAGTTCAGCCGTGTTTTACACTCTGGCTTTGGCTTGACGCTGGTTGAGCATGACGTGAAAAGGCAAAGTCTGAAACGAATTCTGGCCCTAGATTCCAAACCCTCACTCATAAGATTCTGGATACATACTGATCACTTCCGGACACAGAGCCCTGCATGCTTGTCAAGTTTCAATGGCTTCTTTAACCCACACTATCAATTATCTCTGCCTCTGGTACTCCAACATGACAGTAGTCTCGCCGGTGGGATTCAACAACACGATGATCCTGAATGTCATTCTAGTTCTCGTGTCGCACTTTGCACTTCGCTACGTGTAGAGGCACCGCCATACCTGCTAGGTGCTAAATCTATCTAAATCCGATCATAACGTTCTTACATATTCTCTGGCTGTGTGCACTGTGCGGGACCAACGCGTGAGTTCTTGTGAGTCCCAAAGCTCAATCGCTGAAACAGGGTACATTAGATGACATCGCTCTACAAGAGGGTGTCGATGAGGTGGTTGGTAGCTTGCCCTCTTGTAGCAAAGACAATCAAAGTGCGTCGACGACCTATCCTCTTGAACTGAGTCTACGTTATGTCTGAGGGGCTCTCTTACATCACGCAAGACGACAATAGAGACCAGGAGAAGACGTCCGCCCATATGACTGGTATCCACAAAAGCTTTTCTTCGAACATAGCAGCCATTCGACCACGAGATAGCCAGGACGGCCTCTTCGAAGATAGATACGTTCCGCACCTCTCGCCTACTGTGGAGTTAACTGCACGTATCTCACTTACTTCCGCACTCTCACTTTGTCCAGGAGGCAAACACGAGAGGACTAAGTTGAAGGCCGACGACAACAGAGAAGTGGATGTACACAGAGGGAACACTACGTCGTTCTCCGAGTCGAGGACGCAGTCACATGACTGCCTGGACATCCCGCGAGACCACCGAGTACAAGAAGGAAAGCACGACCCCCAACATGTAAACGAACGAATCCGCTGTTGAGGGCACTCACTGGAGTCCGACTGTTGCACCCGTTCTGCTGCGCTATGCACCGACCGCTCGGTATTCACACCCGACAACGACAGCGGCAGATGGAGTGCTCACTGGGAACTGATAGGCATCATGAATGTTGTCGATGTCTTGCACGCTCACTTCTTCTCGAGGGCAGCATCTACGCAGTGACGAACTCGTGCGGTTATTTTTCACCCCTCATTCGTTCTCTGTTGTATCTTGCGCCATCCTCCGAGTTCACAAACAATCTTTCAGTCAGCGTTCTGGGAGACAGTACGCCTCACTCCAACCACAAGTCCTCAGCCTTGAAATGCCTCAAGCCCCACTACTCCAAAGACCAGTCTATCCCAGCGCATGAATCCCCATCAATATCACCTGTGCCTAGATCGGCAGTTCCCAACATCTGCCCCCAAGGATCATCACAACTCATCCCCATCGAAGTAGATCGTCGCTCTTCCCAGAATTCTGTTTTGACCACCTCTCAAAATCAAACCCAAGCTCTTCCACGCTCCTAACATCCCTGCGTCCTTCGCCTCGTTCGGCGAAAGCCTTCTTGATCGCCGGGAAGCGCTCACGGAGCCAGTACTGTTTCGGGCCCTAGCGGGGCGGTGTCTTTCCAAGTTTGTTTGGATTATGAGAAGTTCTATTCGTGCTGCAATGTGCACCGTTCGTACCCTTTGTGACCTTGGACTGTGCTTCTTCAGTTTCGTCTGCCTGCAAGCTCCAGTCATGCAGGTCATTGATGTAATCAGCATCGCGCGGGAAGCTCAACACATGGAACTCCTTGCCCCTCCCTCTCTCCCGCGCCACTCCCTCCTCCCACTCCCGCATCGACTGCTCGTCGGGCAGTCGCAGCCGATTCGACCACACGCGCGCCACCGCCGCCGCCTGCGCCTCCGCGAGCGGGAAAGGGATGATCTTCTGCAGCAAAGTGAGGAACACCAAAGTCGGACACGGACGGTAGAAGATATGCCGATACAGATTCTCGGTGCGCTCGCCCGTGCTCGTCAGCGGCGGATCCAGGCTCTGCAAGAACGGGAAGCTGTAGAAATAGCCGGTGCAGAAGAGGATGGCGTCGATGTCACGCTCTATGCGGCCGTTGGCGAATCGAACCGCGCGGGAGTCGGAGAGGAACTCAGTGATCTCAGGAAGTTCGAGTTTTAGGGGAGAGGGCCCGGGAGAGAGGTAGGATTCAGATCTTTGGGACTGTAGGAGCGGTGGGTGGCATACTTGGGCGATTTGAGAGCCGATGTCGAGGCCGGAGGCGCTGTTGCCTACTACGACGACTTTCTGAGATGGGTATCAGTTCAAATCCGAAGGTGATGGACTGCAATGATTCTTTATGCGTATGCAACACTAACCTTGGCTTTGAATTCGTCCGGCCGTCTGTAGTATTTGGAATGCGAGATCACGCCCGGATGCCTTCGGTCCCACTCTCCTATCCCCTTAATGTCCGGCACATATGGGACGTTGTAGTGTCCATTGGCCACGACCACTGCATCGAAGACCTCTTCTTTCTCCTCTGCGTCCCGATTGCCATGCGACACCACGGGTTTCGTCTTGACGCGCCACTTCTCCGACCTCTCCTCTCCACCAACCAACCGCACATCTGTAACCTGCACTCCAAACACGATCATATCTTTCACGTCCTCCGCATAATCGTCAAGATACTTTGTGACCGTCTCGTGCGTGGGGAACAACTGAGCATCTACTGGGAAGTCAAAATCGGAGAACCGCATTAGAGTGCGTGGAATGTTGGTTTCCAAGCGCTCGTATAGCGGACTCATGAAAATCGCCTCCTCATTACTTTCCCCATTGAGCGACTTCCACGCGCTGTCGGAATGCTGCCATATCGGCTTGTCGAGTCCGGCATTGGGGTTGGTGTTCGGGATGTTGAAGAAAGAGTCTTTGGGGTGCGAGGGCGTCAGGTTCCAGGTCCCGCCGGTGGTGGAGCGTTGTTCGAAGATGGTGATGCGATTGAACGCGTTTTCTGCACGGAGGTATCTGGGGAATGTCAGATGCTGTTGGGTGTTCTAGGAGAAGGAAGTTGGTACCTACTTACTTGGCTGCTGCTACGCCTGAGGGACCGGCGCCAATGATGGCGATAGACTTGACGTTGAAGTGGCGGGCTGCTTCTGTGCTTATACTGCCCATTGTTCTACGCAGGATGTTCGTAGGTTGTAGATCTATACAGAAAATATAACATGTTCATTACGTATTTGTTCTTATGGAAATGCTATCGATAGCGCCTTCATGAACTTTACTGTAGGCGGATTTAGAGCACATGTCATCATCGATCCCAGGGCGCTCAGTCTCTTTGAGCACTGCAGCTCCCTGTCACTTGACCTCTCAATTGAACACATACAGCCATGCTCAAGTCACTGAGAGCTATACCAGCATTAGGCACGGTCTCCCGCCGAGCCTTCTCCACGGGCAAAGTTGCAAAAGGAGGTTTGCGAATAGGATACGTCCCAGGTACATACACATCATCATCAACAGAACAGACAATTGCTTGAACCTTTTCGTTCGTCAGCGCGCAAATCAGCTCACACAACCTGCTAGCTTTTACTATGAACGAACATACTGACTGACCCCAGCTCATACATAACCAGAACACTTCTCCACTCCGCTACACTTCGCCCAGAAGTATTTCGGCCTCAATGCCACACTCACGCCTTTCCCCGCGGGCACCGGGCATATGATCTCCTCGCTGAAAGCCTCCGAAATAGACGTCGGCATCGGACTGACTGAGGGCTGGGTCGCTGGGTTGGCCAAAGCTGCGCAGGCACAAGACGCTGCCCCGTACAAACTCGTGGGGACCTACGTCGAGTCGCCATTATTATGGGCGATATCGACCGGCAAAGACAGAGAGTTCCACGACGTCGGCGACCTGAAGGGCAAGAAAGTGGGCGTCAGCAGGATCGGCAGCGGCTCGTACGTGATGCCGTTCGTGCTGGCCGACCAACACAGCTGGCTGCGCTCTGACGGTCACCCTCCTTTCGAGGCCGTTCCGCTCGAGACATTCGCCAAACTGCGCGATGGCGTGAATGACAAGTCGGCCGACTTCTTCATGTGGGAGCATTTCACGACCAAGAAGTACTGGGACAACGGCTCCATCAAGCGGCTCGGCGAAGTTGCGACGCCGTGGAGCAGCTGGAAGATCGTGGCGCGGGATCCGCTCGACAAGAGCATGCAGGCCATGTCGGATGCGATCAACGCTGGAATACTATACTTCAACGAGCATCAGCAGGAGGCGGTTGATTATATCAGCACAGAGTTGGACTATTCGAAGGAGGACGCTGAGGAGTGGACGAAGACAGTCGAGTTTGCGAAGGATGTCAGAGGCGTGGATCCGAAGGTCGTGGAGAAGACGATACAGACGCTGGGGAAGGCGGGCGTGCTGGATGCGCAAAAGGTGGATGTTGAGGACATGGTTGCCATCAAGAGGAGCAGTCGGGGCTCCTCTCCTTAGGCGGTCATGGCTCTAAACGCCTGTACAACACCTGATCGATGAACACATGTAAAAATTCTTGCTAGGGTGCTCGTGGTGGTGCTGGGCGAATTACGCACTACGTCTCGCCAAGGACTTTTGTGGCTCAATCTCGTATGTGTGTATCTCCTCAGAGGGGGGACCGTACAGACTGTAGTGTGTAACATATATAACTACACAAGATCACGCCATCTTTATAGACTTGACTGGCTAGAAGGGTTGAGTAGATACTGGGGTTTCTTGTGCTGCTTCCAACTCTTACGGCTATAGCGCGCAGGACCCAGGCCACGAGGAGCAAGCATAGACGAGAGCATATAGGGAACGTTGGTAACTTTCGTTGATCCTCTTGGTCTGTTGCCCTGAGTGGTAGCGGACAACGACAAATGACAAATTCTTCCTCTATATTTCGTGCTTCTTGT
The DNA here is from genome assembly GCA_005059845.1 of Cryomyces minteri. Lineage (NCBI taxonomy): Eukaryota > Fungi > Ascomycota > Dothideomycetes > Cryomyces > Cryomyces minteri. Next base: position 2,910 of record NAJN01000777.1, on the reverse strand, counting down.
GCTACTAACTGTAGGGACTGAGGTGGAAATGAAAATGTTGTAGAAGTACATATCGACCACCTACCAATTCGATCAAGTAGTTTGGCATTCTGTTCTGGGCAACGAGAGAGGCCGAGATCTTCGATGGCTTCTCGTACTGTTCGTGCTGCTGAGTCCGCTGAGTCCGCTGAGTCCGCTGAGTCCGCTGAGTCCAAGGTTGGTCCACTGGAGTCTTTCGTTGGCGTCAAACACACTATTGATGCGATTGGTCTGCATAGCCAGCCATTGCGGTCGTCCGAGCCCTAAGCCTCATGCAGCCCATGCGGTCCAGAAGACGTGTTCTCCCGCTGCGCGAAATACTGAGCCAAATGACAGGAGCAAAGGGTATAGTTTCTAGCAGGAGGGCGTACTGATCCGCTCATTTCAATCGGCATAGCCCATGCCTCGTCTCCACCATGCGAGGACTCCACGGTTCTGCATCTTGAGGCCGAAGTCTTTTACGGAATCTGTCTCGAACAGGCCTCGATCTCCAGAGTCAGCAACACTCTGCTGCACTTCTCTTGATAACGGCGCTACACGAGAGGCCAGTTGATAGTCCTTGTAACGTAATCTCTGAAAGGAGGTTATTTGTCTGGATGCGACGTGACTGGGGCGTCGTCCATGAGTTACTGTTTAATACCTGTACAGCCGCCACCCATTCCTTCACGCTCTCTTCGTCTCCCTCAACATACATGATACCAGGGCTGCCGCCGCTTCGAAGTAAGACATAGCAGGCAGACTTATCAGCAGCCTGCTTCAGCTTGGCCACTTTCTTGCGAGAGGTGATGTGGTGAGTTCTGATAAGAGCGTGGTAGAGGGCTCTTGCAGCTGGAGACATCCATAGACCACCTTCGATCTGTGTGCTTGTGTGAATCCAAGATAGACGTTGAAAGAAGGTGTATTACTTTAACAGGTGGCGGTCGCTGCCGGCGCTAGCATCTCTTACCCCAGACTTCAGCTTTCACCTCCAATCTCAGCTGTGTTGCAGTTTCCTGGCTCACTCTCGGTCTTCAAGTCTTCTCCAACACCCGGAGCCTACACACTGAAGACCCACTCATTCAAAACCCTCGTCTATACCTCAGCAACCTTACCATGGAGCAGGCGGCTCGCGGCGAAGCGGCCTTGAAGGTGCAGGACTACCCGGAAGCCATCAAACAATTCACCTCGGCCCTCGCCCAGTCACCCTCATCTCCTATCTATTACATCTCCCGATCCAAGGCTTACCAACGGCTATCGCCCCCTGATCACGAAAATGCTCTCGTTGACGCCGAAAACGCCGTCATCTTTGCACGCCAGCGAGCTAAGCGAGAACTCATCGTCCAAGCCCAGCTGAGAAGAGCCATCGCCTTGTTCGGCCTCGAGCGGTACGCCGACGGAAACTTCGTGCTGGATATTGTGAAGCGAATGGATCCGAAGGAGAAGACGTTGTCTATCTGGTCGAAGAAGTTCAGCGACAGACTATGTGCTCTACCCGAAGGCGATGAAAAGCGTGTGGTTCATGTGTCCGAAGTGCCAGATAGAGAACCACCGAAGGAAGCAGTTTCGAACACCAGTACAGCTCGCAATGATAGTCTTGCGCCTAAGACAGCTTCTGCTCCGGTGGAGAAGGAAGTGGTTCAAACACCGGCGAGCAAGATCCGGCATGAGTGGTACCAGAACGCGCAGAACGTCTATTTTACACTTTTTGCAAAGGGTGTTCCGAAGGATAAGGCTGCCATCGAGATCACTTCGACTTCAGTACGGAACTCTCCATCGAGGTTCTCAAATCGCAGTTCTTGACTAAACGAACGACAGATCTCCATCTCCTTTCCTCTTCAGACATCATCCACATACGACCTCTCCCTCGAGCCGCTGTGGGGATCTGTTGACACGTCAATGTCCACCTATTCGATTCTGTCCACCAAAATTGAGATCATCCTCAAGAAAGCGAGCCCAGGTCAGAAATGGCCGTCGCTAGAGTCCACAGAGCCTGCTGCCAAGCTGGCGGTCGAGCCATCTGTCGGGATGGATGGTAGCAAGAGCGAAAAGAAGATCAACGAGAAAACATCATTAGACGAGACCAAGACCAAGACCGCCGCTGCTCCTGCATACCCAACATCCTCGCGCACCGGCCCCAAGGACTGGGACAAATTCGCCTCGGACATGAATGACGACGACGAAGGCGGCGACGAAGTCAACGCGTTCTTCAAAAAGCTCTATGCAGGCGCCAGCGACGACACGAAGCGTGCGATGATGAAGAGCTATCAGGAGAGCAACGGCACAGCGCTGAGCACGAACTGGGCCGAGGTCGGAAGTGGGCCCGTCAAGGTGCACCCACCGGATGGGATGGTGGCGAAGAAGTGGGACGAATGAGCTTGAGTTGCGGGGAAGGGGGAGTTTCTTTTTTCTATTGCCGTGAGCGAGGTGCCTGGCGTTTGTTCTATCGAAAACTGGCGATCCTACTTGTGAGACGAGGGCATTTCAATCTATACTTCTTGCACCCCATGTCACGAGGAGACACCCTGCAAGCGGCGTTTGTATGGGAACCAGCAAGCTCATGCTGGAATCGTTCAGGTCTAAAACTTCGTATCTCGGCGCTCGTGCCCCCGAAACGCCCATCACCTATTGCTGACCAGATCGAATCGGCCCCCCACCTCTCTGGTCGTACTGACTCTCCACCGCACCTGCTAGCGATGCTAGAGGTATGCCGCATAACTCGACAGGATACACGACGCAAGTCGCAAGGAGTGCGATTACTTGATCACGCTCTTTTCTGCGTAGCCTTTGTCGCAAAACTGCCACGAGAGTTGCGGCTTCGGATTGCCGCTCGTCCTTCCCACAGCGAGTTTCCGGCTGATGCCGTTGCCCTTTACTAATAAGATCGCAGGTCCGGCTGATATCGGCAGTCGCTTC
>NAJN01000776.1:0-17396 GCA_005059845.1 Cryomyces minteri | reverse complement strand
GCGGAGACTTCCTGAACGGTGACGGAACGGGTTCGGCATCGATATATGGGACGAAGTCTTTTGCGGATGAGAACTTCACACTCAAACATGACAGTGCTGGATTGCTGAGCATGGCCGTAAGAACTCCACCTTCCTTTGCCCTTATCACGTCTCTCCCCCGCACAATAGCGATTACCGTATCCATTGACCCCCCATCACTGCACCACAGCCACTACCTCCACCAGCAACGCCAACCCCTGTCTGCATTCACATCTCCATCCCCGCTCTTCGCCGCCCCTGCTTACACAGACGACAAACACAGAATTCCGGCCCCAACACCAACGGCTGCCAGTTCTTCATCACGACCGTGCCGACCAAGTTCCTGGACAACAAGCACGTCGTCTTCGGGCGCGTCGTCGACGGTATGGATGTCGTGCGCAAGATCGAGAACGTGCGCACCACGCGCGAGAAGCCGAACCAGGACGTCGTTGTCGCTATGTGCGGCGAGATGTGAACGAGCCATGCAGTGCGGCGGATCGATCTGATCAGCAGTGGCAACGTGCGTCGAGGCGCGCTCGACGAGGGGGAATCGAGTCGCCTTGGCGTGGTGGGGTGGAGTCGTCGCTTGCAATGTATGCGGAGAAGACGGACTCCTGTGAGCTACGCTGCCTGGCTCCCAGCTTCTAGACGGACGTCTCTGCACGTGGCGAGGTCTTCCAGGACGTCGTCCATCAGTAGGAGCCGCTGCCATAACAAGTTATCAGACATTCTGAGTGGCATCCACCATTCCCGGCTCTCTCGCCCCAATTTGATAGAACGCTTCAAGCAGGCAAGCAGATCGGAAGCAACTCCACTCATTCTCGGTGGAAGTATCGACCCAACTTTTGCTTGCGACGATGAGACACTTCCAACTCGGCACTTCCAACGTCATGCATCAGTAGTTCATGAGCTATGAATCAGCGCCCCCCGACTCACTCCATACCGCTTTCAGTTTCCGTCTGCTCTCCACCCGCTCTGCTCCTACTCGATGCATCGACCACACCCCACTATGCCCGACATGGCCCCTCCCCACGGCCCTGTCCCATCCCTCCACGCGCTCCGCCTCCAGCTTTCCATCCTGACTCTCTCTACTCTCCTCACGACTCCCCTCCCTGTCCTTCCTCGACGACATCGTGCTCCTCAACTGGTGTGTGCCATCGCCAGCAGCACTGTGGCAGGCACGCAGGGAGCCGACCGGACGTCTCTCCGACGACGGTGGTTTCTCTCAGCGCCGTTCAGCAGTCAGCCGGCGGTGCTCAGTGTCCAGCAAGTCGGCCATTCCAAAACACCGTTGCGGCCCAAACTCTCCCCTTCCCATCTCGGCGTCGACGACTGTGCGTCGTGCCTGCCGCGCCAAACGCGCCGCAGCGAGCCCAGAACAACAGAGGAGGCTTCGGAGACTCCCGCGCGCGACCTGGCCGACGTCGTGTCTCCAAGCCGCAGCGGCACAAGAACCTGCCCTACGGATCGTGAGAGTGTCACGGGCGCCGTTCTGGAGCCCTCGCTTGCCCACCTACCATCGTGCAATCGCGACGAGACCATCGCTTGTCTCGGAAGCCGCCGCCTTCGCCGTCGCAAGGGCAGACGCAGCACGTCCGGCCTTCGAAGCAGCGGGCACGTCTACCGATTCTTCTCACTAAGCGAACACCTGCCGCGCCGAACTCGGTGTCCCGCCGTGAGAGAGCCGATCGGACGCCTTTCTCGGACGCACCCTCAATGAGAGAGACGTATCATTACTGGAGATGTCGCGAAGTCGTGGGAGGATGTCGATATGGCCCGAGCGACAAGTGGCGGTCGCGCGGCGGTCAGACCGAACCGAAGCTCGCGAAGTGTTCGGAGCCGAAGAGCACCGAGCGCGTACGCAGTGGTTGAGAACCACGGGAGTCGGACACGAGCGGGAGCTCGAAAGATGGAGACTCGACGAGCAAGCCAGCCAAGCCGCCACAGACAAGAAGGCAGTCGGATCCGAGTCAGCACAGGCCAGGGAAGGATGGGAAAGAGACCGGACAGCGCGCCCACCACAGGGCAAGCCAAAGGAGCAAACGGAGCCGCAGCTGTCAGAAGCGACGAAGGTGTGGTCTGAGGAAAGTCACCGGAAGAACTTGGGGCTGATAGATGAGTGGCTGGAAGCGGCAAGGGAAACGTGGAAGCTTCAGGCGGAGGCGAAGCAAACACTGGAGAGCGTCAATATCGTGTCCGATAGCACGTCTGGGGATGCGGTTGGTGGTGACGAATCACTAGAGCAAAGACGAGAGACAAAATGGCGCGCAGAATTGGCGCCTGAATCGACTCCCGATGAGAGGAAGCAGTCTCCCAAGCTTCGAGCAGCTGCACAGAAGTCAGCGGAGAAGGACCCGCATAGAGGCGTGGCAACGCCTGAAAGACGACGACATCGCCTTGGGGCAGATATATCGGATTCTGATCGGCGACGAGGACACATCACAACGACGACGAGAGAACGAATTACGCGTGCAGTGCGAAGGGGGCCTGGCTCCGGAAGAGATGAAGCGGATACTCTGGCGTCGAGTAGAGGTGAAGGTCGTTGAAAAGGGAGAGCGGCTGGCAAAAGCGAAGCGCCAAGCGTAGGCGAGGGAAACATACGACAACAGCAAGATGGCGTTCCAGGGAATTTCTGGAGGCGCGGCTGGTGAGAAGAGGAAGGAGAAGGAAACGACGAGGAGCCGAGAGAGAGACCGGAAAGGTTGTGAGGATGAGCGTTAGCTACGAGAACGGGCGCAGAAGGAACACGAAGCCACCCCAAGCACTGCTGAAAGTGACGAGTCGTGGAAAGCGCAAGGTACCAAAGGACGTCAGTGAGTACTCCTTACGCCTCGTGACCTGCTGCCGCAGCTTCATGGACTCCTCTGGACGGTTGTGACAGACTGAGGGAGACTGTTCTGCGCAACGGATCAAGGTGTTGGAATAAGTGGAGTGGGTATCGGTACAACAGAAAAACCAAATCAATCTATATATATCAGTGCACTTCAACAAACATTACTCATCCAGAGCCAGTAGCTGCTGCTTTCGACTCCTCGGTGCTGCCCCGTCCACGTGGATCGGAGCCATTACGTGTCAGCTCTTCGAACACCTGTGCCGCAACAGTGATGGCCTCCTCCGGCAAGCCTGAACCTGTCAACGTTTGCACTGTGAAGCCGCCATGAGGTTGGACTACTTACCCGCGAGCCTGGCAACCTTCAGAGCGTGGGACTTACGGTTGACGCCTCTGCTGAGACGATGTACATAAGAGAACGAACCGTCTGTACCCTCCGCAACGTCAGTGCAATAGCACGCCAGCTTGTCAAAACCTCGCGTCATGTCGGCGAGTGCGTGAAAGTGAGTTGCAAACAGAGTCCGGCACCTATTCGAGTGGTACAAGTGGTGCAGACAGGCGTACCCGACCGCGATACCATCTTCGGGCGTCGTTCCTCTCCCGACTTCATCCATGATGACCTGGAACGACTTAGTCTCGAACAGATCGGTGCATGATAGGAGTCGTACAAAAGATCTCGGGGTTGCTCGCCGGAGTATCGTAGCGGTCTCCAACATCTCTACCATGAAAGTCGACTGATCTTGGTACAGGTTGTCAGCGGAGCCCACCTGTAGACTGTTAGCACATGAGAATCTCTTTTTTGGTCAGCGACTGTAGAATACCCGGCTAAACATCCTGTCCACAATTCCAATCTCGGCGTAGTCAGCTGGAACAAAAGAGCCTGTCTGGGCGAGAATGGCGATCAGGGCGTTCTGCCGAAGGAAAGTACTTTTGCCAGCCATGTTGGGACCAGTGATCAACAGTATGCGCTCGTCGGCGCCAACGAAGAGGTGAAGCTTCTTCCTTGCTCACTCAGTCCGACTTCCACCATTGGATGTCTCCCTCCTACGATCTTATGCTGAGTACTCATGTTGAGGATCGGACGTACCCAGTTCTGCTCCTCCGCGAGAGTAGCAAACGAACAAGCGACGTCAAGCTCGTCCAGCACTGCTGCGTTCCGTCGTAACTTCACAAGATTCACGATCACTTGGGAGCGCAGGTCCTTAAATACCCGCTGTTCCTCTGTTCGGATGCGTAGCTTCTGCTGTTCTATGTGCCCGCCAAATCGAGTCCATTCAGGCAGGTAGAAGGACTGAGTTGACTTTGTGGAGCCGATGCCTTGGACTCCATCCATCGCTCTCAGAGAGGACATATCTTTCTTGCTCTTGACATGGCAGATGTGACCTTGAGACGTCCATCGCAATGTCAGAGAAGGAATGCCAGATTTGTCTCGTAATCTCCCGATGAGCCCAACCTTCTGGGTTTTGAGACCGTCAAGATCTTTGTGCAGACTCTCCAGTATTGGGCTTGCGTTCCGGCGCATAATCCAGACATCGTCAACTTCCCCATCGTCGCTCCTACTCGCATTCGGGCTCCCACTGGTGCGCTTTGACTGCCCAGGAATCTTCTCTCCATGTGCCTCTTCGGTGACCATTTTCTGTACAAGACCTGCGGCCACCGCGGCTTCATCTTCTTCTATCCGGTGTTGTTGCGAAAGGCCATCTTCGTCGATAGCGTCTATGATACGTTCAGCCAGCTTAGTAGGTCCATCAAGAGACAGACGCCCCAGGACTTCCAACACCGAGTTCATCTTGAGAGCTTTTGAACTAGCCATAGCGTCGCCTGGTGAGGTCTCGTCTTTCAATGCTGCAAAATCTTGGAGATGGTATGCCACCTGCTGCATGATCTCAACGGTTCTTGCGATTCCCAGAAGATCATCTGCATCGCCTCGTCCGAAAGCGAACTTCTGAACGAGTCGAAGCGTATCAAAAGTACGCCGGAGCAATGCAACCAGTTCTTGGCGGGTGGGCGAAGAATCGCGCATCTCAGAGACAAGATTTAGACGCTCGGTGATGATGGGTATGGAAGTGGATGGCGATGCTAAGACGCGTCAGATGTGAGTCTATGTATATGCAGTCTTACAAGTTCGTACCTAATCGCTGACTCAAAAGCCTCGCGCCGCTCTTGGTGACAGTTCTCCGTATTGCATGCACTAGACTGCCTTGATGGGTACCATCTCTCAATGTGGCTCTTATCTCAAGAGCCCTCATGGTGTGTTTGTCAACGATCATAAAGTCTTCATCGTGCATATGCGTGGGAGGTTGCAATCGTACTTTAGTACCCTGAAGCTGGGTCTTGACGTACTGCAGAAGAACAGTGCCTGCTGTAAGCTCCTCAGGCGCAAACCTAGAATCATCTTCTGCAGAGAGTGGAGCTTCCAGCATTGATGACCAGCCGCTGACCGAAGTAACACTCTCAGCTAACTGGTGGTACGCTATTGTATGATCATCCGCCTTGAGCAGCGTCAGAAAGTCTAAGTCCCTGTCGTCCTCCATCACGCGGTCCAAAATGATCTCTCGAGGACCAATTCGTGCTATGATGGAAGACAGAGAAGCCAAATCGGTGCATTGAGTGAAGAAGTCACCGCTCGAAAGGTCAAGCCAAGCAAGCCCTACGCTCTTGGGTGATGGTGTGTTTTGGACTGATGCACTCGATCGTTCAATTGGGTCAACAGTCTGGGCGTCTGTTTGAGACGCAGAACTTGTGGTATGTATGCTGAGAAGGTAGTTGTTCTCGTAAGGGTCCATGAACTTCTCGTCAATAAGCGTGCCAGGTGTAACGACGCGTATGACTTTGCGGTCGTAGTCTAGACCTCCAGACTTGACTTTCTCTGACGCATCATTTGGGAACTCCTCGCTGATAGCAACATACTTGTTCAAGTCCTGGACGAGAATTCTGAGGAACCGATCGAGCTGGAAGAAGGGGAACCCTGACTGAATGACCATTAGACGACCGTGTTACACTCGCATACTATCGGCCATTACCATGTATACTGGGCCAGCTTTCGTTTTCTTCTGTGCTACTTTCAGATTGAGAAGCGGTCCGTATTCCTCGGCATGCTCAAAGTAAAGCTCGTAGAAGCTGCCTACTCGTGTCAGAACAACGCACTTGTCAAACTTCCGCATGTTGTTCAGTGCCTGTTGCACCACGGTAGGATACGCAGGCGCATCATCCTCTTCGAGCTTTGGAAGGGGCTCGGAGTCTATCTTCCCTTGAGGTAGATCTTCTAGCTTGAAGGTCGATTTCGTTTTCGCCCCACGCGTCCAGATTGTTGACTGAACACGAGGAGTAGGTGATTTACCGCTTCTTCGGACACAAAAACGAAGATCCCTTCGTTGTGTTCGGGTGTCGTAAGAGAAAGCCCTGTGCCATGACTGCAACCGCCGTAGCCATAGCTGGCTCCGATGACAGAGCAGATCAACGTTCATAGTATTGCTACGCCTGCTTTGCAAATCGCATCGATGGTGTGGTTCCTCTTCATGGCGCGCAGAGTATGCCTCACGTAAGTCCGACGATGGGGTTGAGGCATAAGCATCTTATGTCTGAGATACACGAAACGCGATCTGGACCCTGCATGCGGAGCCGGAGATCTTCCTTCTAGCGTGCGTCAAGGACTAAGGTTTAGGTTACTCCACATCATGTCGCTCCATCGCAGCATCTGTAGGTTGTCAATTGTTGCGCCTGTCTCTTACATTCTCTTCTACGCTCCTTCACTCATCTCTTACACCTTCTGAACATGGCACCCCAATTCGCGCCTATGCAGAACGATCTGATCCTCCGGACTGCTAGAGGTATTTCCGTCCTATCCGAAGCCATGGCGATCCTGACTTTCTCCCAGGCGAGAAGGTTGAACGTCCACCCATGTGGGTAATGCGACAAGCCGGCCGCTACCTACCAGAATACCACGAAGCAAAGGGCAGCTATGACTTCTTCGAGTGCTGCCGATCGCCAGAAATAGCGTCAACTCTCACGCTGCAACCCATCCTTCGATACTCAGGTCTCGTCGATGCAGCCATAATATTTTCTGACATCCTTGTGATTCCACAAGCGATGGGTATGGAAGTTATCATGAAGGATAAGGTCGGGCCGCATTTCCCAAGCCCTCTGAGGAGCCCGGAAGATCCACAGTATCAGCAATTGCTCGATAAGAACGTCAGCGTACAGGACGAGTTACAGTACGTGTACGATGCTATCACAATGACGAGGCAGAAGTTGGAGGGAAGGGTACCGCTTATAGGATTCTGCGGTGCGCCTTGGACGTTGCTGAGCTATATGGTGGAAGGGGGTGGGAGCAAGATGTTTGTGCAGGTGAAGACATGGATCTACAAATACCCGCAACAGAGCAAGAAGCTGCTACAGAAGATCGCGGAGCTGTGTGTGGAGTACCTTGCTCTGCAAGTCGTGGCTGGCGCTCAGGTACATAGGCCGAGAAAGTTCTTCAACGTTGGAGAAGACCTGACTCACTCCTTGGCAGATGATTCAAGTCTTCGACTCCTGGGCTGGCGAACTTTCACCCTCAACCTTCAAGGTCTTCTCGTTACCCTACCTAGAATACATTGCCGACAACTTACCCAGGCGACTTATTGAGCTAAAGCAAGACGTCGTGTCTATGACTGTCTTCGCCAAAGGGGCATGGTATGCTTTGGACGATCTATGCGATACGAAGTACAACGTCATTGGCCTGGATTGGCTGCACGCTCCTGCAGAGGCATACAAGACTGCTCGAGCAAAGGGGAAGGTAGTGCAAGGAAATGCGGACCCCGGCATTCTATACGGAAGCAAAGAGTCTATCACGGCCGTTGTGAAAGAGATGGTGGAGGGGTTTGGCAGAGGAAAGCAAGGATGGATCGCGAATCTGGGACATGGTGGGTCGATGTTCATTTTTTCCTCGCCGTGAACGTGCTGACATCCGACCGCAGGCATAACTCCATTCGTCAAGCCAGACGATCTGAAGTTTTACTTCAAGGAGATACATAGGCTAACACGCGACTGATGACCACGGCAAGCACCATGAAGTCTAAACACGTACAAAAGATGTGCAGCCTACTTGATTCCCTCTCCGATGTCCTCGTACCTACAAAGACGAATATCAGCGCATCCCCACTCGCCTCACATCCAGTGCACAACTCACCAATCCCCAGGCCTCTCCTCAATGAACTTCTTCATCAGCTCCTCACACTCAACATTCTTCAAATTCACCACCTCGATGCCCTTCCGCTGCAAATGTTCTTCCCCACCAACGAACGTTTTGTTCTCGCCCAGCACCACGCGCTTCACTTTGTACAGAATGCAGGCGCCCGTGCACATATCGCAGGGTGAGAGCGTCGTGTACATTGTTGCACCCTTGTAGGCGGAAGCGGGCAATCTGCCGGCGTTTTCGAGGGCAGAGATCTCTGCCTGCGTATAGCATCAATCTTACGTATAGATTACAAGTACGGGGCGCCAAGTGGAAGTCGAGGAAGAAGACGTGGTGACGACTCACGTGAATTGTTGCACTCCCTTTCTGGATCCTCATGTTGTGGCCCCGGCCTAGGATCTTGCCTTCTGCTGATACGAGACAGGCGCCTATGGGCACGCCGCCTTCTGAGGCTCCCTGCTTGGCTTCCTCGAGGGCGGCTTTGAAGCCGATGTCGATGTCCATGTCTGATAACACGACTAGATGGTGTAGAGTTTGGTACAGTGTAGGAGCGGGCTGTGTTCCAAGGGTGGACAAATACGGCTCTTTCGTGTGGATGCCGAGCAGGGAATGTAGTTGTATACGACACACCTTCACCTATCGAGATCATGGATTTCTGATGACACTATGGGTCGCTACATGGAGCCTCGGTTCGCCTATTCACCACCACGGCCTTGCAGCAGCCAGCATCGGTGCATCCTCTAATCGTACCTCACCATTTGTTTTCTACCGAAGACAAGCAAGATGCTGAAGATAGTACCCGCAGATGCTCAGGATCGTGGGCCACTCGACGAGAGTACGTCGGGTCTAGAACAAACCCCTCTGACGTATCAAGCGGCTCGCAACCCACCGAATGCATTTGACAGCTGGGAAAGACCCCTTAGCCCTGCTGTAGGACTCGAGTCGAGCCGTGCTGCATCGCGAAGAGAAGTGAACGTCTGGGCGGGATCCGACGACGTCTTCTGAGATGTTGAACTCGCCTTGCTGCCCTGTAACTTACCCTCGATGCTCTCCAGTCAAGACTCCAGCTGGGCTGCCGGAAGGCGTTCGAAATCGGTGGAATCGCGCTATGGTCGAACGGGCTTAGCGGGAGGCGCAAAGGGGTTCTGCCTTTTTTGTTGACGGGGATAAGGGCATCAGCAAGCAGTCTTCACTTCGAGCCTGGACTCTTCGCATCGTCTCTTTGCTGCCTCCTTTCCACATCGTCCCTTCCCTTCGTCGTCAGCGACGAGATACACAAGCCACCGAAGACACCGCGTCCTCGCAACCAGGTTCGTGCGATCCACATACCGCTCCGCGAAGTTCTGTTTCTGGCCCCACGCTGCCGCGACTTCTGTGAGGACGATCGAACACAGCCTTCTCTGACTCGCCCTTGCACTCGTTCCGATTCTGACCAGCTGGAAACTGACCAAGCCATTTTCTTCTAGATAACCTACTTGTCTCAACCTCGAACACGTCTATCATCTGCGCTTCGCACCCGTCCTTCCCTCAGCCTCACCTACACCTTCACTAGCCGCCCCCGGCAAGTCTGAAAAACACAACTTACTACCTTCATCCTCGTTGAAGCGCCGTCATGGTGAGAGAAACGAAGTTCTACGACATCCTCGGCGTGTCCCCCGATGCTTCTGAGGCACAGCTCAAGTCGGCCTATAAGAAAGGCGCGCTAAAGCATCACCCAGGTTCGTGCGCTATGCTATCTCTTGATACGTGATGAACAGGCTGACATCATCTGAATGCAGACAAGAACCAGCATAACCCAGAAGCCGCGGAGAAGTTCAAAGACCTATCCACAGCATATGAAGTTCTCTCGGATCCTCAGAAGCGTCAGGTCTACGACCAATATGGTGAGCAAGGCCTTGAGCAAGGTGGCGCCGGCGGTGGCGGAATGGCTGCCGAAGACCTATTCGCACAATTCTTCGGCGGCGGTGGTGGCGGCTTCGGTGGCATGTTTGGCGGCGGCATGAGAGACCAAGGACCAAAGAAGGCACGACCAATCCAACACGTGCACAAAGTCTCACTCGAAGACATCTACCGCGGAAAGGTCTCGAAACTCGCGCTTCAGAGATCGGTAATCTGCCCGGCATGCGATGGTCGCGGAGGCAAGGAAGGTGCCGTCAAGAAATGCACAGGTTGTGACGGCCACGGTACGAAGACAATGATGCGCCAAATGGGACCCATGATTCAGCGATTTCAAACCGTGTGCGGGGACTGCCAAGGAGAAGGAGAGATCATCCGAGACAAAGACCGGTGCAAGGTTTGCAAGGGCAAGAAGACAACCGTTGAACGGAAGGTCCTACATGTTCACGTCGACAAAGGTGTTCAGTCCGGCACGAAGATCGATTTCAACGGAGAGGGAGACCAGGCGCCCGGTGTCCAGCCAGGAGACGTGCAGTTCGAAATTGCGCAGAAGCCCCATCCTCGTTTCCAGAGGAAGGGAGACGATCTGTTTTACCACGCCGAAATCGACTTACTCACGGCTCTGGCTGGTGGTGTCATCAACATTGAGCATCTGGACGAGCGGTGGTTGTCCGTGGAGATTGTACCCGGCGAAGTTATAAGTCCTGGTAAGTTACTTTCACACTCAGAACAGCACGAGCGTAACTGACAGTTCACAGGTGAGATCAAGGTCATCCGTGGTCAAGGTATGCCTTCGTACCGCCATCACGACTTCGGCAACTTGTACATTCAGTTCGACGTCAAGTTCCCCGACAGACTCGGCGGCCCAGAAGGCGAGCCGATGTCTCCGGAAGCCATCGCTGCACTCGAGAGCGTACTACCACCCCGCAAGCAAGGTCACATTCCTCCACCCGACGCCATGATAGAAGACTTCCAACTCGACAACGTCGATACCAAGAGGGAGATGGCTAGAGCCGCGGGAGAGGCTATGGACGAGGAGGACGACGAGATGCATGCTGGCGGCGAGCGTATGCAGTGCGCGTCGCAGTAGAGGGCATTTGGTGGATAATGCATGATTCACGAGTTTTCTCAGGTGGAGGTGAAGTTGTGCACCAACACACACTCTTCCACGGTCTCTCAGCAACAGTCCACCTGGGACCATTGTTGTACGACTGGACGGTGTTGGGAAGAGGCTAGACTCGGCTCGGGGCGCTTCGTAGACAGCGTTCTGAGCCCCCTTATCCGAATTTCTTTCTTCGGCATGTTCGGTGATAGACGATTTCCTTTCCGTCTTCCTTCGGCTCTGCGCATCTTGTTTCCCAGCTCTGTCTGCAGGCGTGGCATCTCATAGGTCGTATGGCGTTAGATGTCAATGAATGGAAGCTGCGTTGAACTGAACGTCGTAACAGACCTCTAGTTCTCCTGTGCTTGTTTGTGGCTGCGGCCCCTGCCTCTGATACCACAGGATGACCGAGTGTGACTGTTGTCTCTAGACAGCACAATCATCCTACAAGTGCGGATGAGCAGCAGCACATCTGAACGAGATGCCATAGCGCTAGTAGAATCCACGAGTCCAGCAATCGCTTGCAGCTATTATGTAGACGTACCGGTACGCTGGTAATCTGTCCACGCACGTAGTCGAACACCTGTCACAACGCAACACCACGCCATGCCCTCCCACTCGCAACCCGCCATATCGCACCACCCCCGCAGCAGCCTCCCCACCCTCCTGCGCCTCCTCCGTCCGCACCTCCCCAGCAGTCTGCCCCTCTACCGGCGCCTGCAGTTCCACCTCGTCCACGACAGCGACGCCCAGCGCCCCGTCCCGGACCGCACCCAGCCCGGCAGCGCGGAGGCTCACGCTCACGCTCTCGCTCACGCTCACGCTCACGTCCTCGCCTCCTTCCCGCCAGCCACGAGAGCGCTGCCGCCCCGCTTCGTCGTCGCGCTCGTGGACCGCGCGAAGAGGCCGGAGACGGAGTGCTGGGTCTTCACGTCTGCGGAGATCGGGACGTGCGGTTGGCGGGAGGGGCGTGCGTTGCTGGACGGGTGGGAGAAGCAAGGGCAGGTAAACGGGCAGGAAGGGCCAGGCAGGGAGGACGGGCGGGATGCGGTCGGGACGCGGTCCGAGACGGAGAGGGCGGAGCTGCGAGCGATGATGGCAGCGCTGTTCCGCGAGATCAGAGCGCTGCCTCTCCCACCGCCGCCTGCTGCAGGGGACCACGCTGCCCCCTCCTCTTTCTCCTCCCAGCCCTCCACGCTTCCCCTGTCATCCGCGTCCTCCGCCCCAGACGCTGCCTCCGCACCCTCAGGCCTCACGTACACCACCGCCTCAGCAGCCGGCTACGCGCGCCACGCACACTTCCCGCACGTCCTGCTCGTCGGCTCGCTGGCCGCGCCGTCGCTCGCGCTGATCCACCCTCCCGAGCTACGGGACGGGGAGAGAGACGAGGACGAAGATCAGGCCGGGAGGAGCTTCCTGGCCGAGGGCTTCGTGGGGCCGGAGATAGCGTATCGGAAGTACATCTTCCGTCTCCACCGGGAGGACGCGAAGGGCGCCGCGGGGGACGTGACCGGGCTGGCGGTCGGGGAGGGCGGCGTGGAGACCGGCACTGGGAGGGCGAGAGCGCTGGGAGTGGGCACGCAGAAACCACTGCCTCCAGGCCTGCGCTGGGCCTCGCTCAGAGACGCCGACCTCGCCCTCGTGCGGCAGCGGACGAAGATCCCACGCCAAGAGCGGACGCTGCGGTCCCTGCCTTCCGTCGCTATATTCCGCGACCGCTCCCACTTGACCACCACCTCCAGCTCTCCCATCGACAACCGCGCTCACGCTGCAGCGAACGGAACGGGGTTGCACCATGGCGGTGACCACGACGATGACGATGACGCCACTGCGCCCATCGCATGGGCATTCCTGGGCCAAGACGGCTCGCTGACCTCGCTGCACGTCGAGCCCGCCTTCCGAGGCCGCGGGCTCGCAAAAGCCGTCACGCTGAAATTGTTCTCAGACGTGCAGAGGCGGCAGGGGATCTTTGCGGCCGTGGGGAGTGGAGACGAAGATGTAGGCTGGGCGCACGCGGATGCGGCGGCGGAGAATAGGGAGAGTATTGGCGTCATGGAAAGTCTGGGCGGGAGGTGGGGGTGGGATGTTTATTGGGTGAGGGTGGATCTGGAGAGGGTTGGGTGAGGGTGGCGGAAGTTTAGTGGTGCTAGATGAGATGGGGACTCTGGCACGGGGGGTGTTGGTGCGGGTCACTCGTATCTGGTCGTAGAGGACAGGGCGGCTATAGGTTGAGACTGGGGCGCAAGACAGTGGCGGATAGAAGAAGTGTAGATCTGGGCGACAAAATGCCTATATGCGAGTCTGATCAGTCACGGCTCAATCGTCAAGTGAAAGATATAAGCGCTGAGATGAAGGAATTGCGTCATGAAAAAATTAGAGTGTTGTTGTTGCTGTTTGATCCTCATTGGAGAACTCAGGGTTAAAAATGTCTAATCATTCGCGGTGTAAGTTCATGTGTACTAGAAAGATCAGAACGTACCTTGTGTATCGTGGGGAGCGTCGTCGCGGAATTCAAGTTAGGCTCATCGATGATCGACTTCATGTCAGCACACGTTCACATTGCCACGCAGTCAATGGGCCGTTTCCAAGGTTTATGTTGTCGGCGACACATGCCAGAATGCACTGCGAGATTCCTTGCAATGCAGACTCATGAAACTGTAATTCTCTAGTCGAACAGACCAAAACCCATGTCCTCGTCTTCCTCCTCCTCGTCCTCAGCTGGCTTCTCCTCCTCTGCGGCAGCAGTCTCCGCTGGAGCATCGGCAGCTGCGGCACCACCAGAGGGAGCGGCGGAGGCGTACTTGTCGGGGTTCTGGATGCGGTCCTTGAGCTCCTCAATGCCTTCCCAGTCGTAGTCAGTCTCAACGGCAATAGCCAAGACCTTCTTGTAGCTGTTGACAACAGAGTGCATGACGGACGGAAGGGTGGGGTAGTTGATCGCGAGGGAGACAGTCGCAATAGTGTTGATGGCCGAGGTGAAAGCCTTGAGAAGCTGGCTCTCCTCGATGTCAAGAACATCCGGAGCGAAGGTCTGACCCTGGTCGTAGATCTGCGAGATACCCATACCGTAGGTGAAGGGCGAGATGTTCAACATGTTGAGCAAGGTGGCTTCGGAAGCACCGACCTTGGACTTGGCAGCGACGAGCTTGAGGTCCGCAGTGATTTCAATGGTACCACGAGCGATCTTCGTGGGGACACCGAGAGCCTGGAAGAAAGAGGTCTTGCCCGGTTCCATACCGGTGTTACCTGCAGGGACGAAGACGTCGGCGGGAGCGACAGCACCGGCACGAGCAGGAGCTGCGACGCGGTTGCTGAGGATCTTCTCGCGGGTGGCCTTGAGGTCGCCGTTCGTGAAGACGAAGCCAACATTGCCTGTTGTGATTGTTCAGCTCCTTTTCCCCGCAATGGTCTCGTGGTTCGTACCCTTGACGTGAGGCAGGAGGCGCTCGTACTCGGGGAAGTCTCCAATGAAGCCCTTGATGGCACGGCGGACCTTTCAGCGCGCAAGTCAGCAATTGTGTCGCTATCTCCTCCGCATCGCAGTCCAACATGCCATGGTGTTCTTGCCCATCAGGACGACGCCCTCGCCGCGCATCGATTGTCTGATCTCGTGCATCTGCTGAGACGAGACATTGTCGACGGAGACAATGAAGATGGACTTGTACTCCTCGAGGAGGCCCTTCAGCTTGTCGAAGTAGACGGACTTGTTTGAGGATTTGCCCCCCATAGCTTCGAGAGATATAGGATTTTTGAGGACTTAATCGTGGATGTGAGATGTGTTGATGATCGAGAGGAAGTCCGACGTTGCGAAATTCCCGCCTGCTGTCGTGTGCTGGACGCTAGCGCTTGGAGCCCTAGCGTGTGGTCGACCTCACCTCTGGAGTGAGTGTCTGAAAACTTCTGATTGAAGGTGAGCAGCTACGAAGACAGACATGCAGCATCCGTATCAATGTATCTGTGTTTGCCATCCGGTAGGCGGTGATGCTTCTGGTATGTTTTTGGCAGCAAGCGGTCCCAAGATATTCTCCGTCAACCTGCAGAACGGCAGCATCGCCTCGTCATGGCCTGACGAGGAGAGTAGTCCTGCGGTAAGTAAGTGGATCTTTGGTGAGCATGTTGTTCTGACAACATGGAGCTGATTGTCCATCTGGCAGGTCTTGGACTGCAGCACTATATAACGTAGACCCAGGCTGAACGACGCTCAGCACGAGACTCGGGAGACCTCAACGCTAGAAGGACCACCAGGCAAAAAGAGAAAGATAGCTCAAAGCACGGAGACGAAACCCAATGTCATCCAGCTCACCACTTCGCACGATCAGAAACACGTGATCGCCGTCACTGGGGAAGACAAATGCATCCGTGTCTTTGCTATTGATCCCACTGGCCAGCTGACCCAATTAAGTGAGAGGTACAACGAATCCCTAGTTTACCGTGGACTTGAGCTGACTATGCCCAGATGCATGCCTAAACGCCCCTGCGCCATTGCCGTAACTCCTGACAACCAGACCGTCATTCTTGGCGACAAACATGGAGACGTTTACTCACTCCCGCTGCTCCCAGAAGATAAGAATCCAAGTCAACTCGTTCTAGAAAGAGCGGAAGCCGCGCCCAAAAAGGCCTTCGTACCAGCCGCAACCAACCTGACCGTCCACACCGGTCGGAACCTAAAGGCGCTCGAAGCCCAGCAGAAGCAGAAAGACCTGCACGCGAAGACGAAAGAGCCGCCCAAGTTCGAGAGCACTCTGCTCCTCGGCCACGTGTCCATGCTCACCGATCTCCTTCTTGCGACTGTTGTGCCAGACGAGCCGGACGCCAAGCCAAGGAACTATATCCTGACAAGCGACCGAGACGAGCATATACGTGTCTCGAGAGGCCTGCCCCAAACTCACGTCATCAAGGGCTACTGCCTCGGCCATACAGAGTTCGTGAGGAAGCTCTGCATCGTGAACGACCGACTGCTGGTCAGCGGCGGTGGGAACAACTGGCTGGGCGTCTGGGACTGGGTGCGCGGCGAGTTGGACATGGAGCTCGACCTGAAAGACCTACTTGTCGCGGCCAGGCAAGATGGACTGATACCTCGAACGTCCGACGCGTCTTCTCGGGGCGCCAGCGACACTATTGCGGTCTCGGGTCTGTGGACATGCCATATGGCACACCCGCACGAGGTAAGCAATTTGTGCACCATGCACACCGGCTGGGCGAGATTACTGACAGTTCTGTCTGTGTAGTCGCAGCTCCTCATAGCATTGGAGGGCGTTCCTGCACTCTTCCACGTTCCCATTTCACAGCTCGTGGCGCAGTATCAAGGCCAACCTGACCTCGACTATACGGCCTTACCCGGCAACCTGCTCGACATTGCTATCCACACAACCGTGTCAGCCACGTCGGCCGAACACCCCTCTAGACTCTAGCCTGGATGAAGTTTCTCTGATTGTATCAATCGACAACATGCACGCCCTCGGCTCCACCAGCCGACCGCGCTCAGAGCCAACGTCGCAGCGCCTACTCCGTCTATCACTGTCCAACGACCCAGAAGTTAAACGCTGGGGCATCGACGAGCGCTCGACGGCGCTGCTGGAGGCGGCGAATAGCGCCGAAGGGCCGGAGAGTGGGGGCAAGGGAGTAGCTGCGCTGTGTTACGGAGTGGAGACGTTGAGGAAGCGAGGGGGTGGGAAGGAAGAGGACGAGGAAGGGTGAGGTGTGCAGTACGCATGTGTTTGAATGCGATGGCCATCTGGAGTGTCCGACGTGGAGGTTGTTGTGTTCTTCGATGATGTCTTCGTGGAGCCTTAATCCTTTTGAAACACCATGTCTACTCACTCTTGCGCGATGGGGATTGGCATTTTAGACGCATGTGGTTGAACACAGTGTTGTCAACAGTCAGTCAGTCCATCCTATGACTGACTGACTGACCGAGTCTTGGCAGTCAGTCAGTCAGTCAATGGTATAGCCCTAGTGTCAGTCAGTCAGGCCAACAGAAGAGGTGAAAACTGACTGACTGACCGACTGACTGAGTGTGTTACTACTTAGGGTCTAGTATAGGCCCGAGGGTGCTAATTAGGGATGAGTTCACCTCTATGTGCGTTCTGCAAGCATAACAAACAACCTAAAAGGGTACAGATCCCTCGTTAAGCGAATATATTTAGTGTTTACACTAGAACCCCACCTTTTTTACTCTAGCCTAACACCACTGATTACCGACTCTTCTACACGCGTTATCTTTACCGCGATCACGTCATTCTAAGGATGCAAAAGTACCTCACGCGTAGTGCACAGCAGGCATTTGGGGACGACGCGTCTGAGCTTTCAGAAGTCACCTCGGATCTGCCGTCTCACCTACCCACAGAGCTCCAAGTTGAGCCTCCTGAACAAGA
>NAJN01000775.1:0-17418 GCA_005059845.1 Cryomyces minteri | reverse complement strand
AGAGCTGATCCGAAGGGCGGAGAAGAATTGGGCGGATAGCGCAGAGACCGCGCTGTGACGCAGGTCGGGTCTTGAGTGTGTACAAGGCCGTAGCTACGGCGTGAAATCGAAGGGTGTTTAGAAACGAATCACCGCGCAAACATGGGAGCACATAGCTCATTATCCGCTCGGCTGATGTCTACAAGAATACACAAGCGTAATTATAGCCTTGTGGCTATCTACCGCAGAAAACCGTAAAGTGACAATCGGACTGTGCGAGGTGGATTTCCTCGAATTCAAACTCGGACCCAGCGGTTCGGGACCCATCTAACGCTATTGCTCAACCGTGAAATATCAATACGAGCTCAGCTCTCAAGTCGAGAATACCTCATCGCCTGAAAAGCTCCGTCACACCGATGGTCCTAACCCTTTCCCTCCCGTTCGACTTGGACCGATCCCTCTTCCTCACCCATGCATACTCGGGCTTGGCTTTCTTAGACTCGACAAGCAAAGCTCCTTTGCGTAAGCGACGGGTGTGCTCGAACAGGACTTCCGTCTGGTGCTTGTCCATTTCACGGAGGATGATGATGTAGTCTCGATCGAGCTGTCCGTAGTGTCAGCATTTTGTCTTGATTGTGGGAGGAACCCAAAAATGGGCTAGAAGATGTTCGGATAGAGGCCCACCTTGTCGTACTCGTAAGGGATGTTGTAGTAGAGTAATGTGTCTACATCCAAGTGTTGCCTATGCACCTTGACATACACTGGTTGGCGGACCGGATCCCACAAAGCCATGGCAGTCGCAGGCGTCGCACCTACGCGCAGTTGCTCCGCCTTCTTCGGATCAACCATTGCTTCGATCTGGTTGTTCTGAAAGCCGAACCTCGCAAGCCGATCTTTCATCGCTCTTTCGAGCTTCTCCTCTTCCTCCTTCTTCTCGGCCTTAGCCTTCTCCTCTTTCTCTTTCTGCTTCCGCAAGAACTCTTGGTACTCGCGCTCCTCCTTCGCCTTCTTGTCTCTAGCCTCCTTCGCGATCCGCTCTCGCCATGCCTCCATTTCCTCCGCATCCTTGATCTTCTTCTTCTCATAGTCATCAATAGCCTTCTGTCTCGCTTCGGCCTGCTCCTTCGACTTAGCTGCCTGATCCGCGTTCCACTGCGCAATCGTCTGCTTCTTCTCTTGCTCTTTCTCCCATGCGCGCCGCTGCGCGGCCTCCGTAGCCTCTTTCTGCGCTTGCAGCAGCTGCCACTGAAGGTACGCAGGACTGTTGTCGCGTGAGCGGTTGATGAAGATAGCGGCGTCGGATCGGCCTCTCGAGCGTGCACGGAGATCAAGGCGTAGTTCGGCAAGCTCATCCGCGATCACTTCGTCGCCTAATCGAACTGATCTTCTGCCTCGTGGGTCTGCCAGTGCGGGAGAGCGCTGATCAGCGCGCTGTTGGGCATCTTGGATGACTTCATTGTAAACGTTGACTTGAGGCATCGGTGCATGGCCGTGAGAGCGTGATCGGTGTAGGGAGGTGCCGAAACCCATGTTTGGGTCCAGAAACCCGTGTCGGATGTCGGAAGACGAATGGTGAGGGGAGGGACGGCGGACTCGGCGCGCTGGGAAGCGATTGTCGTACCACTCATCTTCAAACTCGCGATGGAACATTCTAGCGAAGAGTGGGGAGATAGTGCTGGCCTCTGAGACGGGTAACGACGTGAGATTCTACAGTCGAGTCCACTGCAAGAGGGGTGGAAGAAGTTTGGCTAGGAGCGCCGAATCGAAGACAGCATTCGAGAAAGTGGATAGTAAATTGCGGGAAGAAGAAGACGACGAAGGACTCGACAGGAGACGCGGGAAAGGAATGGAGGAAGGTGAGGATCAGCTGACGCAAACACGGGTTGATTCGCTCAACTGACACCGGCGGCCTCTCAGGTCACAAGCAATCTGGGGGCCAGGAGCCGACAGCGAGAACGGCGGCAGGAGCTGAGAAGGGACGCAGCACAGGCACCAGCTGTCGAACAGCGACGAGCCGAGAGATGACCAGGCATCCGTCTGAGCGGGCCGCTCTCTACGAGTGCACACTCTTGACCATTCCTCTGCCTCTGCCTCTGCCATCCTCCACCATTCTCTGGCCCCCGGTGTCTGTCACGTCCACGTCGGCGTCCGGGTCCATGTCCATGTGTTGACCTGCCGCATCCGCCAACGCTGTCACGTTGAAGTGGAAGCAGAGAGCCCTGGCTGTCTAGCTGCAGTAGTGCCGCATGCAAGCCCGAGAGGGCTGACGCCGGCGGCCGCATTGCTGCTTCGCCAGCGGCAGCGGCAGCGACAGCGACAGCGTTCCCTGCGAAAGGGCGGTGCAGGCGCCATCAGGGAACCTCTTTGCCCCCTCCCGTTCAGAGCACAGGGTAACGTCAACGGACGGAATTGACGGGCATGCAGCAGAGCAGGGAGCAGCAACCGGCGCGTGTGGGAGCTGAGCTTGGAGATTAGCTGACCGAGCCGCCCTATTTCTAGCGAGAGGGGCTCAAGCTAGGCGAACAACCACACTTGGGATACTAAGTTTGGGAGATTGAGGTGGTCTACTGTACCTAGGTACCTTGGTACCTGTAACTGATGGCGGGTGCACAGAGCCATAACGGCATATTGTAGCGCTGTGCTGTTTCACGAAGGGAAGAGCCGTGCAACAGATGTCAAGTACCAGCAATGTTCAAGGCGAGACTGCCTATGCTTGAGCCAGTAGTTGGGGGCTCCATTGCTTGTCCGCGTTCAAACCGTCTCCAGCTGACATGTATCTCACCAATTTCCCCTTCTTGTACGTAAGCGTTCGCTTTGCTCCAAGTGTAGACGACCTCGACGTCTCAGTACGTTGTAGATGCAGGTTGCTATCGTCTCGTAGTAGCTATCGTCCTGGGTATCCGGTCTCCAAGGTCTGAGTTCCACGGGGAGTCTCGACCTCGTGGCTTAGATCCGTTCAATGCACGAATGTCAAGCCACCAGCGAAGTATCGAACGATCTGCAACTGTGAGGCGCCATGGTAGGTCGAACAGGGAGCACTCGACATCTCCTCAGCTTTATGCATAGAACTAAGATGAGTAGGTTTCGAGTGATATCAAACACGTCCCGAACTGAACAACTGCTCAAGATGGTCCCGGCTGTTCTTGAACGTCGTCTCTAGATAGTGCAATTTCTTCTCGAGATTGGACATATCCGACTTCAACTCCTCTGCTTCCGATGAAAGGCGGTCCTTGATCTCGTTCGTGGGGTTCAACACAAACCTACAAGTCGCGCCTGGTTAGAACTCGGAGACCGTGAACCGCACGGGTAGCAGAAGTCCTTACATCTTTCCGACACCCTCGTAGACATTGGTGTCCTTTGGCAGTGAGCTGACCTCGCTCGAGGTCAGTTGTAGCAGGCGACTCTCGCGGTTCTTGGCTGCTATTTGAGCTTTTACTATGCCGATCTGTTGCTGCGAGAAAGTGGCTTTCTGTTCGATCTCTTGCAGGAGCTGCGGAGAGTTACAACGAGGACGACGACGACAGTCTGTGAATGCGCGATCTGTGAAAGGCCTTACCTTCTGCAGCGCCTCGTTGGGTATCGACATGTTCTAGAATTTCCCGAATACGTTCCTATCTCAGGAACCAGTCTAATGCAGATGCCCTGGCTCAAACCAGGCACGACCGTGGCGTCACATGCTTCGACACGTCGCGACAAACACACACGGATGCTGCCGGCACCGCTCCGATCAACTTTTGCTTGCTGACGATCCCTCCAACCTCACTGCTCTGCAACTCTCCATGATTTCCGCGCCAGGTGCCATGTTGTCCTGGCTTCCTTCCATACCTTATCCGCCGGCCCAAGATGGTTACTGGTCGCCTGTCACATCCACGCTGAATTGGTGTGAAGAGGCATGCTTGCCCTCGAACGTGGTAGCAAGCCTTGCAGTCTGACACTACCCAGGACTACTATGCCACTGTATACTCCGCAGAGATCGTGAACACCCTGACGAACCTGCTATTCCAGTACCTCGCTTTCAAAGGCATCCTGAGTTGCATCCAGAACCGCCATGATACCGTCTTCTTGGTGACTTTCGTCGGCTACTTGCTGGTCGGCACTGGAAGTTTTCTGTTCCATATGACTCTCAAATGTATGTGGTCTGGATAAATGCGGGCGTTCACACCTTGAGACTGTCCCTGATACGCGTTCGCACTCTAGATCCTATGCAACTGGTCGACGAGCTCTCCATGATCTATACGACATGCCTCATGTGCTATGCAACCTTCTCTTACGGCAAATCGCGCCGCTACTCGGTCCTCCTCGCCTTCTTTCTGGTCTCCCTGTGTATCTTCATCACCGGGTACTACCACTACCTACAAGACCCTGCGTTCCACCAGAATGCGTATGCGCTACTCACCGCCGTAGTGCTATTCCGAAGTATTTACGTGATGGAAGTCAGTTTACGCCCGTCACGACAAGCACATAGGACTTCGCAGAAAGCGGGGAGTGTCAGCGCAGAGCTAGAGGTTGAACACGAATGGCAGGACCGGAGGGATGAGGCCATCCTCAGAAGAATGTGGCTTCTGATTGGATATGGCTTGACCATATTTCTGGGAGGGTTCTTCATATGGACGTTGGACAACGAAATGTGTTCAACGCTAAGGATCTGGAGAAGACACATTGGACTGCCCTGGGGAGTGTTACTCGAAGGGCACGGCTGGTGGTGAGGAGTGTTTCAGCCCTGATGTCAATGGGGTCGCCACTGACTTCGAGTTACGTACAGGCATCTTATGACAGGCATTGGTGCCTACTTTTACATCACCTGGGGCATATGGCTCCGGCACTGCCTCAATGGCAAGCAGGACCAGTACGAGCTCCGTTGGCCTCGCGTGATCGGCACACTGCCAACGATTGTCCGCCGCAAATCTGTGGTTAGCAATGGCTTGCAGAACGGGGCGGTGAAGAAACACATGTAATGCAAGGTGGGATGCATCTGGTTTGGCGTTAGAAGCGATACCCTAGATAGACTTTGTCTTGCTTGGTCCTTGGATGTCTCGATCGGCCAAATCCTAGGCGGACCGTCGTGTAGTATATCGGACAGAGAATCTACAGTCTCGTTGCAAGAGTGTGTAAACGCTTACATACAACATAGAGGCCACGGGCGTCGCGATGCCTTGCGGTCCAGGACGGCTTGGACTATGAGTCAACAGATGCGTACATGGCATGTACATCACCAGTGGTAGCTCTGTACACTGCTTTGCTAGCTTCTGCATCTGTTCAATGTGCCGGGCAGCGTGATGTTGTGGGACGAAAACAAACGGTCGACTCGATTAGACTAGCGCGACACACGGGCCCTCTCGTTTCATTCGGGTTCCCACAAAACAACATTCGTCCCTTCTTTGACCGCTCCATCAACATCCCCTCGCTCTAACGACTCTCCGCCCACCACCACTACCACGTCCAACGACCTCCTCCCTTCGAAAGAAGCCTCCATCGAGCGTCGAAATCTGCAACCGTCCACTTAACAGCAACCAGCATGCGTGAGATCGTATGTGAAGCCCGGTTTCAGCTTTGTTTACACGCGTCTCTCGTCCGCCCCGCGTCTGCCCGTTCGACAACATTGGCCCTCCACCTGCTGACAGATCTTCCCTCCCTTCGCAGGTCCATCTCCAGACCGGTCAGTGCGGTAACCAGATTGGTGCTGCTTTCTGGCAAAACATCTCGGGCGAGCATGGCCTCGACGGCTCCGGTGTCTACAATGGCACCTCCGACCTGCAGCTTGAGCGTATGAATGTGTACTTCAACGAGGTGTGTTCGTGTCAATGGCCTCACTATCGTGCGTCATCACTTACACAGCAAAGGCGTCCGGCAACAAGTATGTCCCTCGCGCTGTGCTCGTCGACTTGGAGCCCGGTACCATGGACGCAGTTCGTGCTGGTCCTTTCGGCCAGCTCTTCCGTCCCGACAACTTCGTCTTCGGCCAGTCTGGAGCCGGCAACAACTGGGCGAAGGGCCATTACACCGAGGGCGCCGAGTTGGTGGACCAGGTCTTGGATGTCGTACGTCGCGAGGCTGAGGGCTGCGACTGCCTCCAAGGTTTCCAGATCACCCACTCTCTTGGTGGTGGTACGGGTGCTGGTATGGGCACTTTGTTGATCTCCAAGATCCGTGAGGAGTTTCCGGACCGTATGATGGCTACATTCTCGGTTATGCCTTCGCCAAAAGTCTCTGACACTGTTGTGGAGCCTTACAATGCAACTCTTTCCGTCCACCAGCTGGTCGAGAACTCAGACGAGACCTTCTGCATTGACAATGAGGTACGTGACGCGCACAGCGTTTTTGGGACGTTGCCCGCTGACAAACTTTAGGCTCTCTACGACATCTGCATGAGAACTCTCAAGCTCAACAACCCCTCATACGGTGACTTGAACCACCTCGTCTCCGCCGTCATGTCAGGCGTGACCACTTGTCTCCGCTTCCCTGGTCAGCTCAACTCAGATCTTCGCAAGCTTGCCGTCAACATGGTTCCCTTCCCGCGTCTACACTTCTTCATGGTCGGGTTCGCTCCTCTGACCAGTCGTGGCGCGCACTCCTTCCGTGCTGTCACCGTACCAGAGTTGACCCAGCAGATGTACGACCCCAAGAACATGATGGCCGCTTCCGATTTCCGCAACGGTCGCTACCTCACCTGCTCAGCCATTTTCCGCGGCAAGGTCTCCATGAAAGAGGTCGAAGACCAAATGCGCAACGTGCAGAACAAGAACTCTTCCTACTTCGTCGAGTGGATCCCCAACAACGTACAGACCGCTCTTTGCTCCATTCCCCCACGTGGCTTGAAGATGTCGTCTACATTCGTCGGCAACTCAACCTCAATCCAGGAGCTCTTCAAGCGTATTGGTGACCAATTCACAGCCATGTTTCGTCGCAAGGCCTTCTTGCACTGGTACACTGGTGAGGGTATGGACGAAATGGAGTTCACGGAGGCTGAAAGCAACATGAATGACCTGGTTTCCGAGTACCAGCAGTACCAAGAAGCCTCAGTCTCTGAAGGTGAAGAAGAGTACGACGAGGAGGCTCCGTTGGAAGGCGAGGAGTAGGCTGTCTCGACGAGGCGTCGAGGGATGTGGTCTCCCCGAGTGTCCGAGAGACATACTTGGGGGGGTCATTGACAGCAACGATTCATGTTTTCTATGCCATTATCAGATCGGTCGAGGCGCTTGCAGAAGCATTGGCGCATCTTTGGTCAGACTTTGTACCCACTTGCGACGTAGTCATCAAGTCAACGCAACACAGGGGACTACCATGAACGAACCGAGTATGTGGTGTAGTGACTCGATGATTTGATCTGCCCAGGTTAGATCAAGCCAGTTGATTCTATCTTATTAAAGACTCCAAAGGCGTGAGCCGAGGTTGACCGGCAACCGGTCTCAAGACACCGATGCCAATCTTGCAATCCGTACTTTGATACGGCCGCAAGACGCATTAAACATCTTCCAAGACGCCCGTGTACATCAATCTGCTCACTTAGCGGACACCCAGGTCTTCTTTGGAGCAAAACGCCGCGCTCGCCACACATGCTCGTCGGAATCAGGAACGCCGGCGTGAGATCGGCTCTATCTCGGAATGCGATCAGTCACCGACATCCAAACTTTCAGGATTCCCATATATTCCGCAACAACCACTCGAGAACAGCGCACAGGCATTCGCAGCAGCGATTCCAGAGCTCAACACCAGGTACGCCGGATGGAACGTAGCCATTGACCGCTTCAACAACTCACCGTTGTCTAGAATCACCAACCTTACTTACAGCTACAGCTACATCTCCATCATCATCGACACAACTACCAGGACGACCACCGCCTCCTACCAGATCGCCCCTCCGCCGCGCCCTCTCCATCGTAGCAATCTCCCTCCTCTTCACCTCCGCCGGGTTCATCATGGCCGCCTCCCCCGCTCTCCCCACTATGAACGGCCTCCTCAACCCGCCCACAGACGCCGAGACACTCACCCTGTACCAGCCCTCCGACCCCTTCACACAAGAGGTCGACACGCACGTCCTCACGCACCCTCTCGCCGTCTCGCTGCGCGCCAAACCCGGCTTCGTGGAGAGCAGGCCGCACCTCAAGATCCCCGAGCCCATGCGGCCGCACAACCTGACGGGCGGCACGTTGCTCGGCCAAGACAAGATCGTGGTGCCGCCGCTCACCTTCACGCAGGCGAACGGCGACTCGCTCACACAGATCACGTACGTCGGGCGCGCGCTGTGCGGCCACCCGGGCATCGTGCACGGCGGACTGCTGGCCACGCTGCTGGACGAGGGGCTCGCGCGCTGCTGCTTCCCTGCGCTGCCGAACAAGGTCGGCGTCACGGCCTCGCTGACCATCAACTACAAGAAGCCGTGTCTGGCGGAGCAGTACGTCGTGCTGAAGGCGCGCACCACCAAGGTCGAGGGCCGCAAGGCGTGGGTCGCCGGCCACATCGAGACGCTGTTGAGTCCGGAGGCGATCGAGAGGGGTGAGGTGCCCGTTGTGCTGGTCGAGGCGGAGGCGCTGTTCATCGAGCCGCGGAATGCGGCGGGCATGGCGAGGGTGTATTCGAGTCAGTGATTTGGGAATAGGGAAGTTATAGAGGTGTTTAGATGGCAAGGTATAGATCCTGTATTGGGTATACTACTAAAATCGATATTGCGCGAAAGATAGACCCAAAGGTCGTCGTAACACGACAAGCTAGGATAGATGCCGCGAATAACAAAGATGTCACGAATGACAAGTAACATTGTCAACCGGAGGAGAGGGTAAATGACCGCATCTGAATCGTGATAGTAAAGCATCTCGAGGAGATTTCAATCGTCAAAAGATACGAGGGAATCGAAGAGGCCTTGTAGCACACAAAGAATATGTGGAGCAACAGAGGAAGGATATAGGGTACAGGGTATAACGCAGTGATAGCACGTATGCTCGGCAGAATAATGGATACAGAATTGCGCTCAGTGGAATAGTAATGCGAGGGATTCAGTAAGCTTCACCTTCTTGATTGCCATCAAGCACCCTCTTCGCCTCGTCCAATCGTCGCCGCCAGATCCTGCTCTCGTACTGGTTGCCGCTCGTCTCCTGCAGCCGCACGCAGACCTGCTGGAGGCTGCGCACGAGCCCGTGGACTAGGTCCTGACTATCCACACTCATGGCGCTCCTGGGCGTGGCAGGGCTTGCGGCCGACTTGACGAGCGCAGAGACTGCAGCGTCTACGGCGTTTTGAGAGGCTTGGTCGACAGTGTAGTGGTTGTAGTATTTTGAAAGTGGAAAGGTAGACGCATCGGACTTTCCCACTCGTCGTTCAGCACTGCCGTATCCGGAGTCGGTTCGCTGACCGTTCGTCTGCCGGTTGAGGCGATGGGCTTCGATGGCTGGTATGGGCCAGTTGTGACCCTGGCTGGGATGCTGGCCCTTGGACTCGTCATCGTGTCCTTCGGCGGCAGTGGCAAAAGTGGCCATGCTCGCAACCGAGTCCTTGCTCAGCGCACGCCTGTGCATCGCCCTTTCGATCTTTCGTAGCGCTTCTGGCGTCTCAGGGGTTGCAGGCGGCTCTTGTGAGTCGTTGGGTGCCGGACCTCTGGCCGTATCTGCGGAGCCGGTGGAGCTGACGCTCGATCGTCGTGTGGGTTGGCCATAGGTACCAACG
The DNA here is from genome assembly GCA_005059845.1 of Cryomyces minteri. Classification (NCBI taxonomy): domain Eukaryota; kingdom Fungi; phylum Ascomycota; class Dothideomycetes; genus Cryomyces; species Cryomyces minteri. The sequence continues at coordinate 7,782 of NAJN01000775.1, read as the reverse complement.
GCGCTATGGAGGAAGAAGTTCTGGTAGTCGAATGCGTCGGCACGATCTTCGTGTCTCTCTGCAACAGGTTGATACTCCGGTTCCTCGTAAATACTCTCGCCGTCTGTCTCGCTCTCCTGGCTCTGATTTGTGTATCGAGTGCGGCTTGAGACTGGGCTCTCTAGCAAGCTAGACACAGGACGGCTTCGGTGCCGGGTCTCTTCGGCATCCTCGTACTCGCTCTCCTCATCATTCGATTCGTTGCGAGTCATAGCTTGGCGCGAGTGTGATGAGTCTTCTTCTGTGCGCGTCATATCCCTCGCTCGAGATTCGTTCAGGGCATTCAGAGCCCTGTGCTTCTCTGCAGACAGCGCAGCAGGATTGAATCGAACTCCAGTGTCGTCGCTGAGAGGCTGCCTCCCGGTCCCCTCTGTGGAGTCGTCGCGTGCATCAGCTGCCGTGAACGCGCTAGGTTCCCTCAGACTCTGCAAGCTGCGCCTTCTCATGTTGTCTTCACGCGCGCGTTCGCGCAAGCTTGATATTCTTCCCTTGAGATCTTGCATTTGATCCCGAAGGTCTCCAGTAGTAGATTGGGAGCGGTGAAGTGCATGGTTGTGGTCGTACGTCCACGAGCTTGACTCTTGAGACGAAGACTCGCCCTCGGGAAGAGTCTCGAGGTTCGGAGACCTCGCCGCTTCGGGTGAAGTTCTACGCAAGGGGTCACGCGTTGACCAGCTGCTGTCTCTGATGACTTCCTGGCTGCGACTACCCCTCAACGGCCTGGACCGAGTATAGTCCGAGGAAGTGAATGCATTTGACCCAGGCATTCTCGACATCTTCACGTCGCCAATAAGGCGACGTGGTGGAGCGTGGGAGATGCTCTGTGAGCGTGCAATTGCTGGCTCACTGAACATATTCGAGTCCCGACGACTATCGGTCGGCGACAGCGGAGGGGATTGCAAGTCATCATACCTACCAAGCGTGAGTGTTGTGCCAGAGACGAGGCGGCGGTTCGATCCCACGTCATGGCTCCCCACAGAGGCTGCTCGTGCCAAGTTCTGGAAGGTGAGCGGGGTGGGGAGGGCGTCGCGAGCGCCTCTGAGGTTGCCCTCCATGAGCTACAACGGAGCTCGTCAGCATCAAGTGGAGATTTGCAAGAAACATCTCCCCACGTACATTCAACCTCTTCTTAGCATTCGCCAAGATAATCTCTGCTCTTCTGCTCAAAGCTGCCGATGAATACGCACCACCTACTCCGTACTCTTCATCATCACTGTCCGCAATTTTGGACATGTGGCCGTTGTTGCCTTCGAAGTTGGCTTGCATCATGCTCTCCCCATCCGAGCTTTCCGTGCCGCCAAGTCCGCTCCATCTTGTCGTATCTAGATCATCGCTGTGTACTGAGCTCGATTCGATGCTTAGTCTCCGGTCCCGATAATCCTGCCAACGGCCCGTCGTCTCTCTATCAGCACTTCTTTGCAGTGTGGGCGAGGAGGGCAAAGCTCCATCGCTACGCTTTTGCCCCCTCGGCGTCTCCTCTGTCTCTTCGGTGTTTTCTGAGAAGTCATGCCGGCAACTGTCCTTCAAGGGCGGTGTCTTGGGAGGCGTGATCCGGGTTTCCATTTCTTCTGAAGCATGTCGCTGTGAACGAGGCTTGGAGTTCGCCCGTCGCACAAGGTACGAAGGCGACGGGGGCATCTGCGGCCTTGTGGTTGGAGACGGTGTTGAGGAACGAGATGGGCCGTATGGCAGCACCATATCGGGATTTGTGAGAGTCGGCGATGGCAGAGAAGGCAGCGGCTTCGCGCGAAAGGCGAGAGCGTTTGGTGTCGCCATGGCGGGATCACAACAATCGGCAAGTCCGAGGTCGCGCAGGTACTAAATGCACCTACACGCAGGTACCTTGCAGGGGGAAGGCGTCAGGGGTGTGGTGCCATACAGACGAGGACTCTGCGGAAGTGCAGCTGCTGCTTCGGACGAAGCATCGATGTTGTGCACCACCTAGGGAAACAGAAGACGAAAACAAACACGACTCGTGGCAAGGCGACGAGGAGACGGAGCCAAGCTGGCAGCGCTCCACCAGCCCAGCAGTGGTAGATTGACAGAAGCGTGCCGGAGAAAAGCAGGCCAACCAGGCCAACCAGGCCAACGCTTCCCGCAGGTTGGACTCCGGCCTAGACACGCGGACAGGGTTGCTGCGCGCGCAGGGTCCGAGGAGTGTGAAGGTGGTGGAGGGTGGAGGGTGGAGGTGGTGAGGGTTGGTGAAGGCGTCGCTGTCAATCTCTGCTCGTGTTTCACCTTCGAACTCTGGTTGTGATGCGACAAGTACGATGGCACGATGGCACGATGGCAGAATGGCAGAACATCGCTTGCGTCAAGTGAAGATGATGGAAAGCCGCAGTGTGTGCTGGGGCACTCGCACTCGCACTCGCACTCGCACTCATGCATGCCTGCTGCCCCGTGGAGCGCGCTGTGCTTCCGCAGCATGAGTGCTCGGTTGGCAGATGGTGTACCTCAAGGCTCAAGGCTCGAGGCTCGAGGCTCGAGGCTGAAGGCTGCTTGCATTACATTGCTTATTGCCATTCTGGCGCTTGCACTGCGTTTGCGTCTTCACACGGGCACGACCATCGACGTCGATTGCCCTTCCACTCGTGCCGCTGTCCGTCTGTCTCTCTCTCTCTCCCTCTCGCTCTCCCTGTCCATTCTCCAATCTCCAGCACACGCACACCCATGCACCACGCACCACGCACCAAGGCGCTACCTCACACGGACATCGACTGATCGGAACCCAGCCGTCTGAGGAGCCGGGCCCTCTTGCAAGCCACACGCAGCCTCTCCACTGCAAGGACTCGCTGGACCGCGCGACTCCCACCAGCCCCCAGCCCGGCAAGACGGCCTAACGAGAGGTCGTTAGGCGGCCCGGGCAGCCAAAAGTCGTCGCTGCATCATGACACGCACCCGGACCCCCACAGCCTCGTCGCCGGGCCGGCAGTCGGGCGTGCGGCCGTCGAGGTGTTCGTGAGCGGCCAGTACATTACGTTGTCCTCTACCTGACTCTACCGACTTCCTGCACCCTACCGTGCCGTACCTGGCACAGCTCGAGCTGTCTGAGACACCGTTTAGGCTTTTGCACAGTTGGCACGGACAGACCGCGCCTCGTCTCTGCGTCGAGCTTGCTCTCTTTCCGAAGCCTCTCTTCTGCTCACCTCCATTGTCCGTGTCCCTTGCCAACACCCTAGTCACCTCACTGTACTCGAGCATCTCTTCTCTCTGGGTGCCTGAACACCGAGCCCGGGAACTGCCACATCTTGCGTTCGCGCCGCTGATCCCTGACGGCTCGCCGCGCCATCGCCCTTTCGCACCGATGGATGACACGGGTGGTGAGGGCGACAGGGAGAGGGAGAGGGAGAGATATCAGCGCGGCCTGCCCATGACCTTCAAGCAGCCATCGTCGCGCGCCATGTCTTCCTTCAACCCGGCCAAGATCCTGCCCGAGAACGTGCAGCAGCAGCGGGAGGCAGATCCTTTTGGAGCCCCCGCTCCGCCAGCGTCTTCGCACTCGCAGCACCTGTCCTCGCGCAGCGGCTCCGAGTCGCCGCCCTCTGTCTTCGACAACGCGGAGGAGAGTCCGGAGACCTACACTGACCCGACCAACCCCAATTCCGCCCAGCACTCGGCCACCGACGAGCCCGGCTCGTACGACCTCAAAGCACCAGCGCCCTCGGTCTCTCATTCCAACATCGAAGTGCTCTCGGAACGCCTCTTCTCCGTCGACCATCTGAACGTCATACTGCGCGACAACAACCTTGCCTCGAGGTTCACCAAGTTCATCTCCACCCATCGCCCGCAGTCCGCGCCCGTCCTCGCCCGGTACCTCGAAGCACGCAAAGCCATCACGGCGATTGAGTATGCCAATGCCATCGCCGCAAACATTCCCGCTCCTACCGGACACCCTGCATACACCGCGGCCACGGTGGATCCACGGTTCGAGGCACGGTCCCGACGTACCGTAGATGAACTGGTCAGCGAGGCACTGCCTGGTTTCATCACCCAGAGACTGGTAGTGCTTATCACGGAATGCCTCGTGAAAGAGATCACCGGGAACAACGCACCGATCATGCGGGAAATGGTCCCGGGACTTGCCGAGGTGTACTGTATCACTGATCCATCGCTACCAGACAATCCAATTGTGTACGCTTCTGAAGGTAAGCCGCTTGACGATACCCGCACGACCGGGCACGGGTCTTCGGACTTTGAGTGAGATGCTGAGTCGTCACAGAGTTCTACGGGACCTCGCAATATGGAAGAGAATATGTCATTGGCCGCAATTGTCGCTTCCTCCAGGGCCCGAAGACATCCACTGCGACAGTGAGACGAATGATTGACGCCTTGATTCAGGGTCAGGAGATATGCGAGACCATTCTGAACTAGTAAGTTGTCTCAGACACCGCGAATCTTGCGTAGCTGCCAACTAACTCCCCGAAGTCGCCGGGACGGATCACCGTTCATGAACCTCCTTATGATCGCGCCCCTCTACGACAACAAAGGCAACGTCCGCTATTTCCTAGGTTGTCAGATAGACGTGAGCAGTCTGATAGACGGTGGGCGAGGTCTCGAATCCTTCGAGCAGCTGTTGGCCCAAGATCGAAGCGAGAGCCGCTATGGTGGGAGAGTGGAAAAGAGTCCGGCGCATGCGCTCGAGGATCTCGGACAAATGCTCAATGCCGAGGAGCTGAACACGGTCAAATCGCGCGCCAGAAGCCACAGCCAAGACTCGGGCAAGACCACACCTCAACGACCAAGCACACAGGGAGGGAGAAGAATACTGGGGATGGAGGACACGTCTGACCGAAACCTATGGCCGCATCCAAGTCTGGGACCTTCGGGTCGACTGCCAGGCGTGTACCAGAACGTAAGCTTGTACCCCTGTGTTGTTAGGCTTGGATCATGTCCGCTAACCGACTCGTCTCACACAGTACCTCCTCGTACGCCCTTACCCCTCTCTCCGCATAACCTTCACCTCGCCCGCCCTCCGCATTCCAGGCCTTCTGCAATCCAAATTCCTCGACCGCGTCGGCGGGCCCCAACACGTGCGCGAAGGCATCCTCGACGCGCTGGCGCACGGGCAAAAGGTCACGGCCAAGATCTCCTGGCTCACGAACCAGGCGCCGGACCACCGCGGCGGCGGCCTCGAGGGCAAGCCGCGCTGGATCCACTGCACGCCGCTGATGGGCTCGGACGACAAGGTCGGCGTGTGGATGATCGTGATGGTGGAGAGCGAGGACATCACGGGCGCGCTGAACGCGCGCGAGCGCGCAGAGAGCGGTGCCATGAGCCCCGTCCAGCTCGGCGCCGCCACCACCCGCTTGACCGGCGGCAAGCTGTACACGGAGTATTTGCGCCGCGAAGGCAGGGCGGACACGATCGAGTCGGTGCCGAGGTCTGTCAGGAGCCCGACACATTCGAAGACCGGGAGTGCGAGGAGGGAGGCCATGCCGCCCGCTGCCGATCACGACTTTCGAGACTTTTGAGTGCCGAGTTGCCGGATGTGATTGGGGGGTGTGATTGGAGATGAAGAAAGGGGGACGCGTGTCGTTTGTTGTTGGATATCCTGATATATACACTGTACAGTTTCCTGAAGGGGAAAGTAATGGCCGCGAGACTCGGGAGAGCGGGACGCGTCGGTGTCCGTGTCGCACTGGGAAGTATCCGGCCAGATCTTCTTGGGACGGCGGGGAAGAAAATACACACACATGCACAGCGTAACACGGAATGGTACCACGTTGGCATAGCAGAGTTTGTTCTGATTCGAGTGTTTGCAACGTCACACGGGCATGGTTTGCGCCGTTCTTTGTGCGCATCATCCACGGTCTCATCGGATCTATAGCTTCGAACCGCCCTTCTTCTGCCTCTCGACCATGCCGCCCACCTTCTCGATGTACTCCTTCTCCAGCACGACCCTCTCGCGCTCCGGCACAGCCGCCCACTGCCTGCGCTCCGCCTCCTCGCCCTCCCTCCACCGCGCCATCTTCGGGCCGAGCCAGGCCAGACACTCGTCGGCCGTTTGCCCCACAATCTCCATCGGGATCAGGTGGCCCGCGCCGTCGAACAGCACCTCTCTGACACGGCCCTCGGGCGCGCCGCCGCTGCCGCCCACCCCGACGCCCGTCGTGGCCATCTTGTCCCTGCGGAAGGCGGGCCCGCTGAGCGGCGACTCCGAGCCGAAGAGGTAGAGGACGCTGGGACGCAGGTGCGGCAGGTTGGCGAAGGTGATGATGGGCTCCGGGCGGTAGAAGGGCGCGGTCGGGTGCGCGGTCAGGTCGACGTCCGGGTGCGTGCGGCGGTCGGGCTGGGTGCCAGGGTTTGGGTGCGAGGGCGTGGGGAAGTTGGGCCGCAGGAAGGTGAAGACTTCGTGGTGCTTGGTCGTCGTCAGGGTGACTTCCTTTTCCGTGTCTGGCGCTGGCGACGCCGTCGCCGAGGATGGGTCGGCGGAGAGGGGAGGCGGAGTGGACGAGGCGGGTGTGGCGGTGGGGTAGAGCGGCGTGGGGAGGTCGCGCAGCCCGTGCTTGATCCACAGGTTCAGGACGCGCGGGTCCCAGGCCTGGTAGAACTTGCTGCGCTTGAAAGCGGCGGCGGCGGCCTGGCGGCTGGGCCAGCGGTCGCGGCGGAAGGTCGAGGCTTGCGCGGGGGCGTAGTTGCCTTGGGCGGAGGAGAAGCGCTGGATGACGGGGTCGATGAGGATCAGGGTTTCGAGGAGGCGTGGGTGGTGCAGCGACAGGTTCACGAGGTTGTTGCCGCCCATGCTGTGCCCGATGCCGATGAGGGGTCTGGGCATCTGGTCGCGGAAGTGGTTGACCATGTGGAGGAGGTCGCGGGGGTGGTCGAACCACGACGCTGAGGTGGCTCGTCAGACCTGAAGCAAAAAAAGAAAGGAGGAAGCCCATCAGGACTGGACCATCTCACGGTCATTGCCTAGCTTGCCCTCGTTCAGCACACCACTTGCTCCTTGGAAAGCCACGTCTGCTATCCAGATGCCGCGTACCGAGATGCCCGATTTCTTCGCTCGGTGCAGGAGCTCGTCCCAGAGCGGCTCGTACAGCTCCTTTGGAAAGCCATTGGCGTGGGCTCCAATGATGGTGACATCTCCTGGCTTCGGCTGGCGATTGTCCAGAGGTGTGTACTGCTTGATGGCGATATGGAGCACTTCCTCCTGCGAACGAGCGGTCGAGCGAGGATAGCCTCGAATGTGCTGACACGGCAGGACATGCTCTTGCACGGTAAACAAAGAAGTCGACATGGCCTGGCTCTGCGGTGGTTGCGGAATTGGAGCACTGTCGAGTAGAAGTCGCTGGGATGGGGGGTTCGATGGCCGTGACTCTGTCCCTCGTCACGAAGCGCAGGGAAACAGCACGGTAGTGAGGACAAGGACAGGTGAGTGGGTGCTGGACGTGCCAGTTGAGCAGGTGGGAAAGACGGAGCAACGCCTTTATCTATATACGCCAAGTGAATGTTGTTTGGACGTCGCAAGGGCTCGATAATCCCAATTCACGTTCGGAGGTGAGGTTCCATCGTCTGCCGCTCCCTGCCGAGGCACGGAAGGCACAGGAACAGCACGAGTCGAGGCATGCACAGGCAAGAAAGGACGGCAAACAACGGAACCCCCGTGTCGCTCTACCACGGAGTACGCGGTCGGAGAGACAAGAACGTCCTCCAACCCAGCAGGCCCGCACACGGCCTCGGCTGTTCGGGTCGTGTGTCGTAGGTAGAGGCTCGCGAGACAACGGATGCACAGAGGTTCGGGGC
>NAJN01000774.1:0-17429 GCA_005059845.1 Cryomyces minteri | reverse complement strand
TTGTAGCGCCAATCACAATGACTTGACCGCGGCCGTCCATACCATCCATAAGGGCAAGAAGAGTGGCGACTATGGATGCATGAATTTGATCCTGTTTGCTTGATCTGACAGGCGCAAGTCCTGTGTAATAGTCAGCTGCGTTCGAGGCTTTGCACACCCTATGAATGCTCACCGTCAATCTCGTCGAAAAAGATAATACTAGGCTGACTCTTCCTCGCCTCCTCGAATAACAGTCTCAATTGCTTCTCGGCCTCGCCGACCCATTTGTTCAGGATATCTGCCCCCTTCCGCATGTAAAAATTGACTTTCCTGCCATGCAAGCTGACGTCTTCTGCGAGAGCGCGAGCAAGCAAAGTCTTACCCGTCCCAGGAGGTCCATGGAACAGCACTCCTCTCGGTGGAGTGACATGGAAGCTTTGGAAGAGTTCCGGATATAGGAGCGGCAACATGACCATCTCTTTTAGCTGGTTGATATGGTTGTCCAAACCACCGACAGCCCCAAAATTGATGGTTTTATCAGCACCAAGTGGGTCTGCATCCGCCAGCAGCTTCACATCCTTCACGTTACCGATCTTCTCGGGACCACCAACCTTACCCAGCGCATGATCTGCGTTGTGGGTGTGCGCAAGCAAGTTGCTATGTGCTGCACCAGTAGGCGTCATACCGACAACGCCTCCCATTCCGCGTAGTCCACTATGAGGAAGATCATCGTCACTACTATCGGAGTCGATGTCGCCTGTAGCGCCGGCTCCTCCAGGTCCGCCGAAGAGTGGCGTTGGTCCACTTGCACCTCCAAAAGGTCCCTGTGTGGACAAAAGACTGCGGTAGGCTCCAGCGGCCCCGCGCCGATTGCGCTGAGGAGTTACTGCAGGAGCAGGTTCATCGTCTTCGATTGCGGCAGTCAAGTCAGGACGAAGGATACGGTAGTCCGGCTTGTTGCCACGGGTACGAAGCTTGGGCTGATCATCATAACTGAACCCGGGAACGTGGAGACGATCAATATTCCGCTTCCGGCGCTTCGCTCTTCTCTCCTCTACTAGCTCCTCTGCCTCCTCGGCCACTTCTTCGGGATCAAGTTCACTACCGGCATCAGAGTTGCCACTCTGTCGACTGCGCTGCGAGGCTCGTGTTTTGCTGGCAATGCGGCGAGATCGGCGGCCAGGACCGCTGCTCTCATCTGTGTCGTGCTTTTGACTAGCTTTGCGACGCGAACTCTCGCCATCCTCCGAGCTAGAAACATTCTCCTCTTCAGCTTCTTCGCCAAGAGGTTCGAAATCGCTTGTATCATCGACACCGAGTTTGCGCTTCTTTTGCGAACCTCTTGTGGCTGGGCGCTTGGAGGCTGCAGTCTGACGAGACTTCTCAAGTCAGCACGGCACTATCCGTTGATCTTGTTATAAAGTCTCAGGTGACTTTGAATATTACATACCCTTAATTGACGTCCGCCCCTCACCACTGGCTCGTCGTCTTCGTCGTTCTCAGTTTCGTGAACTGAATCTTGCACGACGACCTCGGTTGCGTGGACATCAGACTCCAGTAGTGGTATGGCTTGAGCGTCAGATTGTGCATTGGATGCGGGCCGTGAAGTACCACTGTCATGTACGTGCGCCTCCTCGTCTTCATCACCTGGCGCATCCTCCAGACCTCCGCTGCCACCCTCACTTTCAACCGCAGCTTCTGCATGCGAAAGCATGGAGTTCTCTTGGGAGGCTTCCATGATGGTCTCTGGTGCCTTGAGTCCTTTCACGCCTTTGCTACCGCGAGTCGCGCGCGGTGGTGGTGGTTCGGGTGTTGCGGTACCGGCTCGAATGACCTGAGTATGTCGTCCCGAGTCTGACAAGGCGATGATCGGCTGCGCGTCGTCGTGAGCGATGCGACTGCTTCTGCGTGTACCAGCAGCTTGTGGGGTGGAGCCGCGTCTTGAAGGCTTCGCTGAACGTGACTTCCTCTCGACCCGCATCAGGCTAGGAATTTTGAGCTTCACAATAAGTTTCATCGGCTTTGATTTTGGTGTGGATCGAAACTCGTCGCGTTGCTCGGTGGATTCCTCGACGTCCTCAATGTCATCCTCGCTTTTCTCTTCGTACTTGACTTCCTTCTTGGCCGCGCGTCTGGCAGGGCGTCCTGTCAGAGGATTGACCTCAATTTCTTCCTCCGCACTACTCTCTCGAAAGGAGCCTTCGCTGCTCTGCTCGTCCTCTATGTCTTCTTCATCTGTGTCACCGTAGCTTCGTCGTTGCCTCTTTTTGGATCTGCTAGCCTGACTCTTTGAAGCTTGTGATCTACGCGGTTTGGGTGGGGAGGACGCAGCACCGTAGTCAAGGTCCTCAGGGTCTGAGGCGGTTGGGTCGACGTCTTCCCTTCTGCGCTTTGGCCGGGACGCCATGGCAGCAAGCGAGTGTTGGGAGGTATGGGATTTCGATGGAAGATAGTTTAGGGGTTGATGACGCTAGTTTGGTGAGGGACTCGACGTTGTCAGCCTTGGGTAAATTTGAACTACGCCACTAGACTCCAGAGCGGCTTGTCTGAAAGGATGTCGACACACCTACACAGCTAAGCAACAGAGTAGAGGTGTTGACTTGGGGAGAGCGCGACGTGGTGCAGCTCTCGCGTTGGTCGTAAAGCGAGCGTTGTCTGGCGGCAAGTCGCGCGCAAGTGAGCCGCACGAATCGAGCAAAGGCCCAGAACAGCGGAGCCTTAACGCAGTGCTCCCAACTGTCGTGTGCAATGCGCCTTTCCAACGCGAGAAGCTGACAGGACAATTCGTGGAGTTGTCGTGTTTTTGGATGGTCTCGAGGCAGTAGGGTGAGGGTGTTGGTGTTGGTGTTGGTGTTGGTGTTGGTGTTGCTCACGATCTTAGTGCGGCTTTTTTTGGCGCTAGTGGGGAAATCAGCCACCAGCGCTGTCGCGCAAACCGCTGCCCGCACTTTACGCTTTACAGGGACAAGAAATGCAACACTCTGGCCGTCGTCAACAGATGAGCATGGCCAGCCATGGCAGCAGCAGAGATATTCAGAATGACGGCCCTCGCGTCGCGTCGTCTTCCGAGCTACGGCACTACTGCTTTCAACCCACATCTCGGGTGTTTTCCCACTCTTTGCAACGACCTCTTGCATGAGCGATTCACTCTTCTGGCATCCTGGCCTCCTCTGCCGTCGATCATCCGCAGGTACCGTCGGGTGTGGCCCGAAAAGTTTAAGATCTGTAGGGCTGACCACGTTGTCATTGCCAACTTTCGTGGGGAAGGTGTGCACGTGACTAAGGGAAGCTTCACGAGCACGTCAACTTTGACGCCTCGAACTTCGGGGCTTTGATGCGCTTACATCGACAACAACGACATCGCGCATCTGGCTGGTCTATTGTGGAAAACTGTCGCGATCGAGACAGTGCCTTGGCTGGGTTGTGACAGACCCGTACATCAGGCCAGACTTGATAGATAGGAGTTCTAGCGAATGGCTGCGGTCTCACATGCAAGGCAAATATTCGGATCCTTCGACTTTCGAGAAGACGTATAACTGTTTGACTTCATATGGGAGGAAGAGAGACAATCGTAGGCAGATGGATACTCAGGTACATGTAGTCCAACAAAGCTTCACTGCTGGCCACACCAACGACTCACAACCATACGATCAAGTACTGTAAATTCTTTCTAATTGTATACCCCTTGTGCGACAGGTGTCTACTCGGCCCACTTCATAGTGCTTCCCTACAATTTAGGTTCTAGCAAAATGCCTGTGTCGGAGAGCTAGACCACTAAACCCATGGTTTGCTGATCTCCTCTAACCCTGAAATTGCGGTACCTCCCAGAGCCTCACACGACCTTCCCAATCGCACCGTGATATTTTCGATGGTAGAGTGACCGACTAGGTCGCAGAAGCAGTGGCTTTGAACGCGGACGGAGCAAGGATGACGGTCACAGTTTTCACTGCCGCACCCTGATGAACATCGTAGGCATTACCAATTTCATCGTAGCTAAGCACTTCACTGTCTTCGGTGTGGATTCGGTCGCGGGTGTCGTACTCATTGTCTTCAATTCCATTCACTGGCAGATCATTACCCAGTGCCCAGGTCATCGTACAGCAGGCCAGGCAGACCGCGACTGTTGCTGCGGAAATGATCGCGATGACACGCAGCCATCGAGGAAGCTTTCTGAACAGGGATCGCTTCGGAGTTTCGTACGCAATCTGGTCCACGCCTTCGAACGGTGACACACTTAGCTTCAAATCGGAGAACGAGTCAAGATAAGTGGGCGGTGGGCTGGTCGTGTTCGACAGTAGTGGACTGGACTGGTAGGGCGTATGGTGGAACGTCGACTGTCGTCGCTGGGCCTGATTCAAGTTCGCTGCGCAGACTGAGGTCGATCGGACGGCACCTTGCCCTTGCTCGAAGGCGTGCGAGTTGGAGTTTTGATATTGTGCCATAGCTCCGAATAGAGAGGTAGAACAGTGGTGTTGTGATGTTGTGTTATGTCGAAAGGAAGACTGCAGCTGACCAAAACGTGCTGCAGCTCGCTGAGGTGTTCGAGTTCAAGGCAATCCTGTAGCGACGAGGACAATATAAGGGCGTAGTGGACGCTAGTAAATGCAGCAAGACTACACCATACTCTGGAGTGGAGAGGGTGCATCGCCTGACCATGGAACATACGAACCTTACTTACACGACGCCCACCATAGAAAGGAACTGTCGTTCGGACGTGACAATAACTACCCACAGGCTCACCGTCTGAGTACGCTGTGTCAGAAATATGACGGGGCAGTTTCTTCTTATTGTGTACGCACAGGAAAGATATGAGGCTAGAATTCTTCCATAGATCGATAGAGCTCGTTATGGTGTACAGTAGTCGGGGCGGTTTTCTCGGTTTGACTTAGGTAGACAGACGCACAATAGAGACATCTGCTTCGATACTAGTACCGTGGAAATGACTTGGGTCCTGATAAGAAATCTTTCTTGATAGCACTTTTCTCTGTTGAGGGGTTCTCTTTCCCTTCGAATGGCTGAGATGATAATGAGTCTGGGCTTTCAGATCACAAACATTACAGCAGAATGCGTAGCCCCGTTAATATCGCATCCCACCAAGATACCGTACACGTAAAGCCTGCCAACAAAGGCCAAAGGGCTCCGGCAGACAGACAGTCCTCATATCAATCTCGAGGGGGTCCACAAGTCGGTAGATTCTCCAGATTTCTGGTTTCTTACTCCAATCGCTTCCTGGAATGAGGCCCGTTCTCTAACGCAAGCGATTATTTGTGTGCCGTCTATATTACAAAGTTGTCGCTCGGCACACTGTTGCTTTAGTCCGCGTCCCTGCTCTCTTTTTCAGACTGAAGCGCCGTCGAGTCAAGATTGTACGTTCTTTCGACGTCGTGTCTCCAGAAAGAGTCATGGGCGTGGTTTTCATATTCTTTTCAAGTACGGTGTCTTTTCTGCGGTTGGACTCCCCGAACTTGATCACATATCCGACAGAGGCGTGATCGCAGGTCTGGCGCTTTCATGTCTCTCCAGAATATCTGTGAGAGCTGGCAGGCCTCGTCCGAGGTGTTCCATGCCCTGCATGTTCATGCAGGGCGGCTTCCAACCGTTCCCGCCAAAGCGGCGACAGAAGTTGATTGGCTTGACTCAACGTGCTAGCAATCAATCACACGTCCACTCGGCGGCTGCGCTGCATGTTCTGGTACGTCGCGCTCTTCGCCGTGCAGCTACCCATGCATCCAGAACGGCCCTATCGGATGACCCATGTTGGACACTACGGGGTAGCAGTCGCAGAGATATCGCAGACATCTCCCTGTCTCATGTAACCCAGATCTCGCCTTTCCATTGTTGTCTCGCGACCTTACGAATGACTACGTCCATGTATAACGTTGAAGTAGCCACGAACGCATCAGTCTATTCAGACACTGCTGCTTAATTCCATAAAGAAGAGCGCCACCGGATCAGTTCTTACTTGACTCCAGCGTATGAATACATCAAGGGCCTACATCATGTTCATCTCACGACGTTGGCGAACACCCAAGACCATTATCGGCCTCTTCGTCCTTGAGTTTGGCCTCACTATTGGCATACTCGCGCTCTTCGGCATCGCAGCGCCCGATCTATATCGTACAAGATTATGGCAGGATGGCGCAGATAATGGCTTCAACAGCAGTCCGAATGAGATTTTATACTCATATGCCAACTATAAGCCAATGAAGGTCCCGCTGATATGGAGTCAATTGTACGTAGTTCACTCCAATCCCCGACGAATTTTCCATCGTTCGGTCGTGCTCGTACGTAAAGTAATGCATCAATAAACTAATGATATCCAGTATCACCAATTTCAACATCATAATCGGCGTGCTCAGCATGTTCATCCTCCTTGTAAAAGTCACCATGTACATAACCCACGTCCTTCTTCCTCTGATCTCACTCCTCATCCACACCCTGCTTGTCGCTCTCTACGCCGTAAGCATGCACGCTCAGGCATCACCCGACCTCAGCGACCCCTCGCACCCGCAACGTGGACTGGCATGGTACATCACCAAGCCTTGCAGTGTCGCAAGCCGGAGCTCCAATATCGGCTACTGCCAGCAAGCAAAGGCTTCCTTCATAGTGACGATTCTGATGATGGTGCTATTTGCGCTTCATATCTGTCTTGCTGTGTGGTCGATGGTGCCTACAGAGGAGCAGAAGAGGGCTAGGACTACGCATGTAGAAATGGGAGCGATCCAGGAATATTCTCCTGAGCCTGCGTACACAGCTGAGCAGAAGCGGGAAGGGCAGCAGTTACCGAGGAATCTGGGAACGACAGGCGGACTGAGAAGTCCAATGACACCGCGAACGGTGGCTTTCAATGTGCTTGGTGGGGGTGGGAGGCCAGAAGCTGGCGGCGGGCTGCCTTTGAGAGAAAAATATGGAGCATGACCGGATCATGTCGCGTTCTTTGGACTGGCAGGATCGTGTTGTAACTTTAGTATGAACTGGTTCATTTCTTTCTGTGTCTCCGAATACGCAAAGGAAGTTTCCCGAGTTTGGTATAACTTGCCTTTCGAATTCCGTCTGCGCGCTCTGCAACGTTAATTCTTCTCTGGGTGAGCTAAGTCGGTTGGAGAGTATGGCCTGTCAAATTACATATCCTTGAGTCAGCACGGTTCCCCCGTGACGACCACGTACTCGACTGTTAGCACCATGACCGGAACACCTTGCCCCCCAGAGCAATCTCAGCACGCTGCGAGCACGCCGTACAATTGCTTCTGCAAAGTCATGACAGGCTCGATCCTCGATAATGTCTTGGCACCTTAGAAGTTTGCGTACCGCATTCTGGGCAGGATTGGGGAGCTGAGCCGCATCCGATTCTCTGCCTTAGAAGACGCACGTGCTAACCATAAGGTCGTTCTCTTGCTGAAGAGTTCGGAGACTCGATGGTCAAGGAAGGGAAGCGCTGATCTTGGCTGATGACACCGTAGGATCTTGGTAAGAGCACGAATTTACTGCTGTACGAATGAGAGATGCTCCGCAAGACGCTCCGCAAGACGTGAGTAGATGTTCGAAGCTTGGCACCGGCAGATCGGCTCCGCGGTCTTGGACTTCAACCACAACTTCGATCTCTCAACCACGATCACGACCACGACATGCTGATCACAGAACACCAAAACCGAGAACCGTGATTGTTGTTTGTAGTAGAAATTACCATGGGGTGGAATGCAGATCGCAAGTTTCTCAGCCTTTGCATCACGGGAGGAGATGGCGAAGAGTTGTTTGATGTTTTCACAGATAGCAAGCCAAGTGTTGTAGCCTTGGCAGGCAAGCACATGTTCTTCGCCACAGTCTTGGCAAGCTCAATGTGTCGGTGATACTGCCTTACAACCGTGGGCGGTAATGATAAATAAGGTAGATGACTCCGTCTCAGCAACGTCTGTCTCAAATATATACAATCAAAATCGACTTGGCCACACACTCTCTTGATTATACTCACTCTTTCTGTGTCGCCTCATCACGTACCACAGTCCTCGAGCCATCGTTGTTAACACCGGCTCTCGTTACACTGGAATCGGTGGGCATGTCCAAGGAGCAGACCAACAAGCAGCATGTCTCCGGTCAAGCCAACAAGCCGCTCTCCAGACCCCCACATGCTCTGTCTTACTCCAAAGTGATCGAAGAAATCCACGCTGATTCCGAAGATGGCCTTACAACGACTGAAGCGCAGGAACGACTAGAGGAATTTGGGCAGAACGAACTAGGAGATGGGGAGGGTGTACATCCCGCCAAGATCCTGCTTCGGCAAGTAGCCAATGCTATGACTCTGGTAAGACTCCGAGTATGGCCGGCAGAGAAGTTGTGCTGACCCTTGACGATAGGTTCTCATTTTGGCAATGGCTGTCAGTTTCGGCATACGATCCTGGATCGAAGGAGGTGTAATTGCCGCCGTTATCATACTGAACATCGTTGTGGGCTTCTGGCAAGAGTTAGGCGCCGAGAAGACGATGGACTCTTTGCGATCTCTGAGTTCGCCGACAGCGAATGCCGTCCGGGATGGGCAAGCAGTGAACATTCCAACAGCAGAGATCGTTCCTGGGGATATGGTGGAGCTGAAGATTGGTGACACGGTCCCAGCGGACATCAGGTAAGCTACACACGGCAGCAAGATGGCTCGTTGTGCTAACAATCAGGTCAGACTTGTCGAGGCCGTAAATTTCGAAACCGACGAAGCGCTGCTTACTGGCGAATCCCTTCCAGTTTCGAAGGATGCCGAAGCTACCTTCGATGATGATACTGGACCTGGAGATCGGCTCAACGTGGCTTATAGTTCTTCTACTGTGACCAAAGGTCGTGCTCGTGGCATTGTTTTTGCAACAGGCATGAAGACCGAGATTGGATCTATCGCAACCGCTCTGCGTGCAAAGGGTTCTAAGCGACGGCCCGTCAAGAGAAGACCCGACGGAAGCGCAAAGCCACATCGGTACGCTGAAGCATGGACTTTGACCTTGACAGACGCCGTGGGACGCTTTCTCGGCGTCAATGTGGGCACACCACTTCAGAAGACGCTGTCGAGGCTTGCGGTACTACTGTTTTTCGTCGCAGTCGTCTGCACTATCATAGTGCTGGTCGCGAACGGTTTCTCGTCACAACAAGAGGTCATCATCTACGCTGTAGCTACAGGCCTGAGTATGATCCCGGCATCGTTGATCGTCGTCCTGACAATCACTATGTCTGCTGGCACCAAACGAATGGTTGAGAGGAATGTCATCGTGAGAAAGCTGGATTCATTGGAAGCACTTGGAGCTGTGACAGACATCTGCTCCGACAAGACTGGAACTCTCACGCAAGGCAAGATGGTTGCCAAGAAAGCCTGGATCCCTGCCAGAGGCACATACTCCATCAGCACAACCAACGAGCCCTTCAATCCGACAGTAGGCGATATCGGCTTCCATACCTTGTCCCCTTCGCAAGTCAAGACCGACGATGAAGACAAGGAGACTCAGGCGATGCCGTGCGAAGAGCTCCTTGAGAACAATCAGGACCTTGAGAAATTCCTCGACGTAGCTTCTCTGGCAAATCTGGCTCACGTACACAAGAGCGACAACGGAGAATGGAATGCCCGAGGTGACCCCACCGAGATTGCCATTCAAGTGTTTGCATCCCGCTTTGATTGGAATCGCATGCGGTGGACATCTAGCAACAAACCCATCTGGTCTCAAGTAGCGGAATTTCCCTTCGACTCTGATGTCAAAAAGATGTCCGTTATTTTCAAAAACAACAGAACCGATCGGTCTCATGTCTTCACTAAAGGTGCTGTTGAGCGAGTCATCACTTCTTGCACGCATATAGTCCTGCAAGACGGTGTTGAGCCTGTCGCAATTACAGAGGATATTCGAGACCAGATTCTTGCAAACATGGAGGCGATCGTTGAACAAGGCCTTCGATGTCTGGCACTGGCCAGCAGATTCTACGACGAACCGCTTACCGGCAACCCTAAGGAGATTGATTGCACCAGCGTTGAGAAAGACCTGATCTTCCGTGGACTTGTCGGTCTCTACGACCCGCCTCGACCAGAAACGGCTGGCGCTGTTAGCGAATGCCACCAAGCCGGCATTGCCGTCCACATGTTGACTGGCGATCACCCTGGTACCGCTAGAGCGATTGCCGCTCAGGTTGGCATTCTCCCCTCAAGAATGAACGAGATTAGCAAAGACGTTGCGGACTCTATGGTAATGACGGCCAGCCAGTTCGACAAGCTATCAGAAGAAGAGATCGATCGTCTGCCGGTGCTTCCCTTGGTTGTAGCTCGCTGCGCACCGAATACCAAAGTCCGCATGATCGAAGCCCTTCACAGACGGAAGTGCTTCGCTGCTATGGTAAGCAACGTCTCACTCGCGCTTTTATCCGCAGCGCAGCTAACGGAGACATACAGACTGGTGATGGCGTGAACGATTCTCCCTCCCTCAAGAGTGCAGATGTCGGTATCGCAATGGGCCAAACCGGCTCGGACGTAGCCAAAGACGCTTCTGACATTGTCCTTACTGATGACAACTTCGCCTTCATCCTCAATGCCGTCGAAGAAGGCCGCCGCATATTCGACAACATTCAAAAATCCATACTGCACCTCTTGGCACAGAACGTTGCTCAAGCCTCGATTTTGCTGATCGGTCTCGTCTTCAAAGACGCCCGCAACGTCTCCGTATTCCCCATCTCGCCAGTCGAAATTCTATGGGTCATCATGATCACATCTGGTCTTCCAGACATGGGTCTTGGCTTCGAAATCGCTGCTCCAGATATACTCCAAAGGCCACCACAAAGCCTCAAACGCGGTATCTTCACCTTCGAGATCTTGATCGATATGGTTGTTTACGGCGGCTGGATAGCGATCCTCTGCCTTGCGGCCTTCGCCACAGTCCTCTTTGGTTTCGGTGACGGCAACCTCGGCTCCAACTGCAACGACGCCTACTCCGCCGACTGCGACACAGTTTTCCGGGCCCGCGCTACCACCTTCGCTTGCTTGACCTGGTTCTCGCTGTTCCTGGCTTGGGAGATGGTCAACACGCGCCTCTCTTTCTTCCGCCTTGCCCCGCAAGACCAGAGCCTTGGATTCTTGGGCCAGATCAAGATCACAAGGAAGCACGTCTGGGGCAACCGGTTTCTTTTCTGGACGATCACCGCCGGCTTCGTTACCATCTTCCCGGTGCTGTATGTTCCCGTCATCAATACTGATGTCTTCAGACACACAGGAATCAGCTGGGAATGGGGCATCGTGTTCATTGAGACTGTGCTGTTCTTTCTGGGCATCGAAACGTGGAAGTGGGGAAAACGAGTCTTCTTCCGACGGACTGCGAAGGAGACGGGCAAGCACACAGGGAGTGTAGAGAGCGGAGTGTTTGCCTCGTATTTGAGTATTTCGAGGAGCGACATCACTGATCTGGAAGCGAAGCAAGAAGTTTGACTGTCACTTGGCGTTAGTCTTTGGTCTGAATTCAAGGTTCAACAAGGCGTCTAACTTGTCCACACATGTGTCTTATACCTACCGAATCGGTACACTGCTGCGTCCGGATGAGCGGTTACTGAAGGCCGATCGGCTCCGGACCTTTACAGTCTGCACTCCTCATCCATTGCTCCTCGAAAAGTAGTTCGTCAAGGTGTTTTTCTGCCTTTCTCCTATGCCGCCCTTCTTGTCTCCCTTCTTACGGCTCGTCTTCTCGCCCGCGTTCTTCTCTACTTTTTCACCAACCCTCATGTGCCGCATCAACTCTTCAAACTCCTCCGCTTTAACAATACCTCCACTAGCCTGCACATGTCCCTGCGCAAAGTTCTCACCGAGCCGCGCTCTCAAGGTGCCTCTCTCTTCTCCGTCCTTCCCAGGCTCGTCTGGAGCGTTGGCATATTCCTCTAGCAATGCGATGATGTCGACGCCTTTCTTGCCCCTCACAGCACGGCACGAGAAATGGACCTTCCCCCGCGAATACCCTTCGTTGGCTACCATCACCACCTCCAGCTTCTCGCTCTTCAGATGGCCCGCCCACCTCGTCGCAATCACCCCGTGCACTTGCGCCTGGCTTGCGATCCGCAACACCGCGATCCGGCCGTCCGCCGAGAACTTTGGCGCAGAGTGGGTGCAGCGCTCGACTTCTGCGCTGACTGTGCTGCGTGCGGCGTGCAGATCTTTGTTCTGAAGCAGCTCCGTCAGAGAGCCAGAGTTAGAGAATGATAGGAGCGCATCCCACGCTGCATGGACGTTGTAGGCTGCTGTCCGGCGTGGAGCATTCACCAATGCCACGGCATCGTTGAGTGCTTTTCTCGTGTACTGTTTGAACGTTGCCGTCATGTCTGGGAAGGGTGCTTCCCACTTGATCGAATTGCCGAGGTCGCCATGCGTTCCTATGACGCAAAGTGCAGCACAGCGATTCCGAAGCGAAGGATGTAAAGCGGTGCAGAGAATGTAGGTTAACAGAGAGCTCGTCGCTACCGGCGGCGAAGCATTGGCCGTACAGAAGACTGCTTCTAAGGGAAACGAGGCTGAGGTAGGGGCATAGTGGTGGTCGATTACGAGGATCTGGTGAGGCTGTGGCACTAACGGTGGGGAAGAACGGGAGCCTTGATCCAGGACGATTATGAAGGAGGGATTTTTCGAGGCCATGGCAGCTCGTTCAGAGTCTGAGAAGATGGAGTTTGCTCTTTGGACATGGTGGACTGAGATGAGGTCTTCGGGAAGACCGAGAGCTCTGAGAGTGCAGTACACGATGACTCCTGAGGTCAAGCCGTCGGCGTCTTTGTCCGGAACTATGAGGGTCCTTTTGTTACTTTTAGCGCATTCCAGTATGAAGTCTCTCGCCGTGTCCACCTGATCCTTTGGGGCAGGCCAGACAATCTCGCCCGTTTCGTCTCGTGTCGATGGCGTCAGATGGTAATCCGGTACCTCCGGACAGGCTTTTTTGGCTGCTAGAGCGGTCTTTGACGGAGGAGCTTTGCGCTTCATAGTGCTTGCGAACCTCGAAAGAGACAACTCGGCGACTACTGAGAATGTCTGTCTCGTGTAACAAATACGAGGATATTTCTGTGGAACGATAGAGATCTCTGGCGCTAGATTTGCCTTCTTGGGACGCGAGAGACTGCGAAATGTTCTGTGCCTACTCCGATATGCGCGTGGGGAGAAGCGGCCAAAGCTCTCGTTGAGACAGACACAAGCTTGCATCAGTATGACCAGAGTTTGTAAAGCAACTTCTGAGCGAGGAACATAGTACAGTGTAAGACTCAAAGTTCGGAGAAGTTGTAATCTAAGTGGTAGTGCAAGTGAGGTACGCAAGAGACAATGATGTCATGTATTCACATTGCGCAGAATGCAAGTAGCTGTGTGGGGAACGCCAAACACGATGATAGAGATGGGGTGATTTTTACCGTTCTGTTAAGCTCACTAAAGCCACTTCGATGTTGGCTGGTAAAAAAAGTGGTGGAATTAATCGTCGTTAATCGAGTTTCTGAAGTGAAAGGTACCTTACATAGGCAGGGCAACTCGATTTCCTACTTAGGCCACGTTTGCGCTAGTGTTTGAGTGGGTAGCCCTCACGAAGATACCGTATCAGTTCGAAGAGTGGATGACCACACCGTCTTTGCACCACACGCTGGCTTAGATGTCGTTCAGTGTCATCTAAAACTTCGAAAGCTTGACATACAGTGCTCTACATTTGGTCCTTGCTGAACAAAAAAATTCATATCACTCGGTTGGAAGACGCGCTAGTGGTCTTCAGATCTGGTTGTGAATACGCATAAGCCAGGCTGTTCTTTCACTCAATACTCAGTGTCCTTAGTCGTATAGAAGCACCGACTTTGTTCCTTAACTAAAGTGATTCTATTCACAGCCTGGATACTAGGTTCATGACAGAGCCTTCCTCTCTAGCTGGGTTGTATTTGCCTCAATGAAGTAGACGAAAGCAGAGTGCTAGCAAAGCAGCTGTGAGCATGTTGCGCACGCTCACTGAAGGTTCCCGCTGTGTTCTGGTCGAACTGGTAAGAGGATTGGTCGGACTCTGACGTGAGGCTCCATGCTCTATCTACTGCTATATCTCTCGCACATCGAGCATCTCATGGTCGGTTCAGTCTCGGCCATCTGATAGGTGGAAATTCTCCTCTGCGCCGGCAGCTAGGTATCTGCTTCCAAAGAGGTAGCAGCGTACCTGTCAAGAAAGACGAGAGCCTATCTAGAATCGGTACCGCCGTCGATTATTCACAGATTGTGAAGTCTTCTGTCACAACCAGACTTAAGACCTTCGAGACCTTGAGCTCCTTAGACCCAGGTGCTTGCTTTAGCTCACCCCATGATTTAAAGGGCTCAGGGTAGGCTCGAGGCTGAGAGCACCCTCGTCCCAAGCGTGTCAAGTTCAGCCGCACGTATCCTGCGAGCACTGTCAGGTCTGCAAAAGTAGCAATGATGTGCGGCCATGGCGTGTATCTGCGCATCCTTCCGGTTTCTAGCAGTCGAAAGACCCTGAACACCAGTCTCTGCAGTCGTCATCTAATACCGGTGCGTCCAAAAAAGGAAAGATCTCGTGGTTACGCAGTACGGCCTATCCCAATGGTGCTTGAAGCTTCGCTGACGGTTGTCGTGGCGTGTGAGCGCTCCAAACGCCGAACGAGGTCCGTTCATATTCTGTCCAAATAAGACTTGGAACCTAGCATTGGCCTGAAGTTATGCTCCTCAATTCCCCTGTTCGGAATACAAGACAGTTGCTTGTCAAGAGATCTAGGGGCCAGTCGTATTGCGGTACAGCCTCCAGCTGCATCTGGGAACACCTGGGCGATGTACCATTGGGCGTACCGAAAACACCGAGACAGAACTTCAGATAACGATGACATTTTTAACCATAGTGAGGCCAGCATGAGGGGAGTAACGGTTCCAGTATAGCGAGCGTGGGGCAAGAAGAATGTATCAAGGAGCGCCTGGGAAACAGTCCAAAACGCGGGACCGCAAAAGAGTGTTCGTCAACTTCATGCAACGGTCTACGATGCCCGAAGAAGTTTTATCGCAGGCAGTAGTAGAGAATGAGAGCCATGGCAAGTTGCTCGATGTGGTTGTCGAGAAAGCCGCCTGTCCATTCGACGCTTCCGGTATCCGAGATGACAACATCCGCAGACGAGGAAGTCAGAGCAACACTGGAGGTTGGCAAGGTGTCGGCGGATCTGCGCACAGAAGTAGCAGAACGGAAATTGATGCCCAACATGTTCACCCGGAATCTTCGAGCTGAGTTTGATGGTAGCAAGAAAGGGGGAGCAATGCTTCTGAGAGGGAGAGAGAGAGGGAGAAAGAAAGAAAGAGGAAGAGTGGGGTTTCATATATTTGTCTTCTTCCTGATACGGTGCAATGCAAATATAGAGCAGTCAGAACCCCGACGTGAGCTGCTGACTATGTGTAGCCGCCAGCTCGTACCTCTTTCGGATGATCTACAGCCTTGGTAGAAGCCCTGCGCGAGGGTTGTACGAGCCATGTTGTGGACGTGAAATCAACGGCGCCCTGAACGATCGTCATCCGAACATACATTACGGCCAGTTCGTTCCCGCCACTTCACCATTGAAAGCGTGTCGCGTTGAAGTGTCGAATGACACTGGGTGCTGAGCCAACCCGATTGGTGGTATATCGATGTTCAAGGTCTTCGATACATCTTTTGATTGGACCGACATGTTGGGCCAAACGACCCTGCAAACGATCCATGGGGTTGACAACGGCGTTCCATCTTCTCGTGGTGGAGGTGATCTCAGAGTGAAGCCGGCTCGGATAGTGGGGAGAAATCCTTCGGAGTCCGAGACATCAGCGTTAATGTTCCGAGAAAGCACGGCGCTCGATGGATGGAATCCCATCGCCTTGGGACTGGGGTTGCGGATTGCGCAGCCGCGCTGCGCAATCATATGAAAGGGCGACCTCGTCGTCCCTAGATGCTCTTCGCTTGACTTCGACTGATATGGCTGCGACCATATACACAGACCGCGCGTTGGAACGGAAGATGACTACGGAGTAAATCAACGTCGTCACCGATCTGCCACCAGCACCCTGATGGCATTGGCTATTGTGCAACAGCGTCTCAGTGCTCGAGTCATCTTGAACGTCGACGCGCGGCACTACGGTTCTTTGAGCGAGCAAAGGAGTTGACCAACATCTTGTGCGATCGGGAAGATGCCAATTGCACCTCTGACCAACCCTTGACCTCTCGCACGTCTCCGGCGTCGAAGTCTGAAGGATCGCCTCACGATTTTGTGTGGTTACGACTGTTAGGTTCATCTGTATCCGACGCATCTCAGCTCGGACTACACTGAGCTTGCAGGGGCGAGTTTCGTCTGTATGTTAGAGAAGCAGGAATTGCACCACAGAACGTCGGACGTCCGACGACGCCTAGACTTCATCAATCGACACGTCAAGGGCTGTTCTTCCACCAAGGTGATGGTGTGCACGAAACGCTCAAGATAACGGGCGACATTCTTGATCGCGCATACACCGCTCTGAGCGTCGATAATGGCGCGAAGAAACCCGGAGTGCCCTTACTCGTACAGCTTGTTTGCGCGGCTTCTGCTTTGTGCGATCCACAGCACATCCGACCAAGGTGTTGCAAGACTCTCATTCCGCAGGTGCACGCAGGTTGGCGGGTTCCCGAGATCTCCCAGAACCACACGACTTGTACTGGTACGTGCATGGCGCGTCCCTGGGCTGCAGTACTGGATCCGGTGTTCACAACGGTCCTGAGTCAAGGCCGTGGTTCTCTCGACAAACTGCATAATCCATGTGCTGGCCATGGCGCATCGCCAGACAACCAAACCAAGCCCGCATCAACTGGTGCGAGCTGACCGTCACCCTAGAGCAATCCCATCGCCGACGAACTCGCTAAGCATCAGCTCCTCTCGCCACGCTCATGTAGCTCATGCAGGCTCATGCAAGCTGGTATACCACTGTCGGATGTGCACAATCTTCCCGTCGACTGTTCGGGTACGCTACTGCGCATCTCCCCTCCCCTGCTCATCGAACTATCCCCAATTCCCCGAGCAATCTTCGCCCGCTGTCCAGGCCCACGTCTGTACACCTCCCCCTGCCTAGCAGAGCGCTAGTTCTCAGCGCAAGCCACAGGCGCCGCATTTGCATGGGATCTCCTGCACCACGGCGACCATCATGCATCGAGTGATGACACCAAGAAAGATTATATCCTGAGCTCATCCCACCCAGCCTTAGCCGCTCAGATGCTCACAAACTTTTCCCTCGTGCCAATCAGGTACAGGGTTCGCTCGAAAGACTCCAGACGGCCATCGTCATGGATAGTAGCTGCCGAGCTCCGGTCGAGTCTAGAGTACACATAGTGAGTGGTACCACTCTAATCTGGAAGGGGCGAAGGCATCTAGCACGAGTTCTGATACCGCGTGAAGAGAGACGGCCAGAAGGTCCTTATGCATCCACCTTCCCGCCCTCGAGCTACGCATTCTGCAACCGTCCC
>NAJN01000773.1:0-17430 GCA_005059845.1 Cryomyces minteri | reverse complement strand
GTCGTCTCGCGTGCCGAGCATCTTCTTCACCGGATGCTCCGTCTTGGCCGTGTAGTCGCATCCCTGGAGCGGGCACCATCTGACGGGGTGGGTGTGGCACGGCTCGCCCGGCGCGAGCAGCTGCGGCGACCCGAGGCACATCTTGGACTGCAGCATGGGGTAGGGGCCCGGGGCGGCGTCTCTAGCCTCGATGCCGACCTCCTCGTCCTCGGCGCCCACGCTCGGGTCGTCGAGGTCGAGGATCGCGCCGACCACGGCCCTCTTGCCGCCCGTCTTCTTGACGGCGTGCTCGGCCTTCGCAGCGTAGTCGCACCCCTGGAGCGGACACCACCTGACGGGGCGCGTGTGGCACGGCTCGCCCGGCGCGAGCAGCTGCGGCGACCCGAGGCACATCTTGGACTGCAGCATCGGGTAGGGGTTCGCGCCACGCTTGTAGATGCTCGGCACGGCCGAGCAGTCGGAGCCCGCGGGCAGGATCCGCGGACTCGAGTCGCAGACCAGCACGGTGAGCCCGGGATAGCGGCCGAGCCCGGAGAGGTCGGCATCGCAGCCGGCACCGTCGGGGAGGATGCGAGTGGTGGAGCCGCAGACTTTGGCGACGATGCCGGGGTAGGAGGGGAGGCCGACGGCGCGGCCCCTAGAAGCAGTGGTTTGTGCTGCTGCGAGCTGGCCGCCCAGCGCAGCGAAGAGGAGTGATTGAGCAAGCATGTTGGTTCGTGTATGTGTGTGTCTGGTAAGATAGAGTTATTGTGTAGTTTGGTAGTTTAGTAGTTGTGTGGTGAATGTGAAGTGAATGTACGAGGCGTTTTGAAGTAGGAAGGCTGCCGATGACCGGCTTTATAAAACGTACCTTTGTGGCGGTGAAACGGACCCATTATACGCATTTCAAACACGTACAAAGCCTTCGAGTGCTATTGAGACCCAAATATGCACTCGGGCGTCAGAGGCAATTCCACCAGTCTGCGATTCCCCATAAAGTGGCCAGTGCCGTGTGTCTACACTCAGTTATGACGAGAAGAACATGTCCCTTGTGCTCTGTGTTTGATGTCTAGGATTGGAGCCATGGAGATTTGGCAGAGCGGAAGCCAAAGCCTGTGACACAATGGTATTGACAAAGAAAACCATAATAGGGGATAGATTCTTTTGTGCCCTTGCGAAAGTCCTTTGTGTTTACCACTCATCCAAGATTGCTCTGTCCCAATGAAGGCATCAATAGAGAGTCTATTGGAGAGGTTTGTGGAACATGGTGAACAGAATCGGTTCGAGGTCACTTTGGCATGCAGAGTCTGTCGCTAATGTTGAAAAGCTCTTTGCTGCTATGCCCCCAAACCCGGAGAGACGAAATTGCATGCATATCCACCTGCGTGGATCTTGTTCTACCGCACGAATGATTGCCATCAGTATGAGACTTTATGACGAGGTAATAGTCGACGTCGAGAGCTATCGGAGGGACGCTTGATGAGACCTTTATGAGGCAAGACATATGCCGTTTCCCTCCAGGTTCGGGCAAAGGAGCTATATCTTGGCCAGTGCTTGGAGGCCCTCTTTCGTGCTGCTCTTGAACTCTTTCACCAAGCCCGCTATGCCTCTGAACTCGGGTATTCCAGCGTCTCCCATACACTCGTACAACCAGCTTTCGCTCGTGGTAACTACGGCGCCCTCGGCTCTCAATCGTGCGAGTGCTATTGGCACTTCTTCCTTGTTGCAGCTCGATACTCCATCTGCCAACACGTATACTTTGTGCCCCTCTCTGAGAAGGTCGAGCGTGGTCTGCGTAACACAGATGTGTGATTCGATGCCGACCACTACAACCTCGCGCTTCTCTCCCCCAAGTGACTCGAACGCAGACTGGACGTCAGGAATCCACATGGAGAACGCGGACTTGTCGGCATGGGCCTTGGTCGCGATGCCGTCTGAACTGTCGAGGCCGAGCTCGCTGCAGGTCTCGCCAAGCTTCGCGCGTTGTTGTGTGGTTGCAAAGACGGGGATGTTGAGGATCTTGCCTAAGCACATAGTAACAACTCAGCCATGAGCTCCACCAGACACGCACTCGTACGAGTGCAAGTGACTGGTCGCACCGGGCGGAGTCTGTAGAGGAGTAAGAGGAGGGGGATGCAGTACTAGCTTTGAGCATTTTCTGGGTCGTTGCAATGACCTTCTCATACTCATGTATGGCAGGTCGGAACTTCTCTTGGAGGTCACATATACTGTGGCTTTGGTAAGAGACGGTGCTAAAACAATGCACCCTAGGGAAGACCGTACAATAAGGCCGGGTTGACTGCGACTGTTTAGCTAGGGGCTCCCGGAGTCTGGATATGAGTTGCGTACCTAGCCGGCGAACGGGTTGGGCCATAGCTGCTCTATTCTCGGCTTGGAGGATGGATGGATATGTACACGATCGAAACGCTAAATCAATATCGCCGGTAGTGAAGTTGTGTACATAGATGTAGATGTGTAGACATGGTGGGGTTGGCGTCTTTGTTGCACGCCGTATCGATAGGCCTTAACCTCGGAAGTTTGTTCCTACATTAGTGTGGGTGGACGGAGAGCTCGAAGTGGCGAACTGTTTACTTCGCAAGGTAGAGCATGCACCATAGGGTATACCTCATCTGGGGTTTGTACTGTTCACACGAGGCGAACAGCGTGTGGCCGTGTTACTGTCTCGCCTCCACGAATGCGCATCCAGTAGTAATACTTGGTGGCTGAGATCATGTCTCTGCCACTGTACCACTGCGCGAGGGTACCTTACTCTCCAGAGCAAAGCCCCTGGCATTCCGTCACACCAGACTCAACCCGAGTCCACGTCAGGGCGTTCTTGATCCTGCCTGAGAACAGTCTTCCGCTCCTCAGCTTCCCCATCAGCTTCCCCCATCAGCTTCCCCCATCGGCCTCCCCCATCGGCCTCCCCCATCAGCCTCCGCCGTCTGACGGGAGACTCTGTCAGACGTGACTGGTCTCAGCGCATATCAGCTGGCGTTTGTCTGGTAGAGGCCGATGGCGACGGCCATGAGCGCCAGAAGCGCCGTGTCAACAGCCACCGCTTCATCTGCTCGGGCGTTCTCCCTCAGCCCGACCGTGATGCATTCCTGCGTTTATTCCCGTGTAGATTCGTTCCGAAGGCGATGAGTGCAAATGCTTGGTCCACGCCGAGTCAGTGCTTGAAACATGGTCGCGAGGACGATGGAACACATCCATACCTACAGGTACCCTAGGCTTGGCGCTAGGTACGGTAAGTTTGGATGGGCACAAGCGAAAGTGCATGCTTGTACAGTGACCTCTGCCTTTGTCTGCAATCACGCCAAACGCGCTGTGTGAAGTCATCTGGCCCTGCTACAGAGGCTCCTTACAGCGCGCCTCCACCTGTCTTCCAAACACTGTTCACTTTGTTTCTTCGAGGTCGGCAACCCGCGCATTGAAGAACACAAGCCGCCGTGGGGTTCATCGAAACACCAGGAGCGACTCGGAGCGCGCTTCGAGCAGGGGCAATCCACCTCGAATTCCGAACTAGCCAGCATACCGACCGGGCCGGCGGTGCTTTCAGAGTGCCAACCTGTCTGTCCGTCGTTCGTTACTGCACATACAGTGAAACTCTCAGCGGTTCTGCACAAAGCGGACGTACAAGCAAGCCATCTCAACCATCCAGACGAGCTACTACCACTCAGTCACCTACGCACTCCACTGCGAGACTTCGACTCAATCACCATTCTGCACACCTGCGTTGCAACATCCGAGTAAGATCGCTTCCGCGCCACTGGAATTACATTGACACCCAACCTCTCTTTCTTCCTCGCTGCTCGCATCTCTGGCCCTCACAAAAACAACCGCTACCAGGGGAAACCCGAGGGGTACGTCTCGCCGTCGACCATTCTGGCTCAGACAAACGCGCAAAGAGCTTGGTCGTCTAGTACGCACTCAAACGCCCTGTTCGAAGGTGGCACAGCATCGCAAGGTCAAGGGGGAAATCTCGATGGGAGTCACGGCAGCTCAAACAACATCATGTCTGGCGATCTGCCGGTGACACCGAACGGCGTTGCGAAGATGAACAACAGGAAGGATCTGAGCCCAGTGCGGGTTTTCCCTACACGGCCTTCGTTGGTTTCACAACAGTCGAGTTCGGTGCCATCAACGCCTCACCAACATCCACGCGATCTCCGCTTTCACTCGAGGTCGCCATCTCCTAGTCGTGGTCTGCGCACCCACTCACCGCACTCTGTCATCTCAGGGGCAAATGGATCTGTACTCCCTCAGAGATACAGTCCTGGAGTCTGCAAATATGAGACCGGTGCACCGTTTCCCCGACGACGCATACCGTACGATATTCCTGGAGGGGAGGCGATGTTGGAGCCAGCCAAAGCGCCGCTGAAGGTGGCCTTGGATCCTGAAGAGGAGGACAGGCTAAGCGGAGACATTAGGGAACTCTACGATCGGCTGCTACCATCCACTGAGAGCGAGAAGAGACGAGCACAACTTGTGGAGAAGCTTGAGAGCCTGTTCAACAATGAGTGGCCTGGCTACAGTATAAAAGTACACGTTTTCGGGTCTTCTGGAAACCTGCTCTGTTCGAACGATTCGGATGGTGCGTAGCAGGCGGGACGATCGATCTTGGGAGGAGCGCCGGCTGACACTAATAGTGGACATCTGCATCACGACGCCCGTGAAGAAGTTAGAGAGCATGCACATGTTGGCTGCAGTGCTCGCAAAGCGTGCGTCAAGTACCTGCCGTCACGAAGCCAAGTGTATCGCTAATTTTGTGTAGATGGAATGGAACGAGTCGTTTG
The DNA here is from genome assembly GCA_005059845.1 of Cryomyces minteri. Classification (NCBI taxonomy): domain Eukaryota; kingdom Fungi; phylum Ascomycota; class Dothideomycetes; genus Cryomyces; species Cryomyces minteri. Next base: position 12,652 of record NAJN01000773.1, on the reverse strand, counting down.
CGTGGCTTCTGCCAAAGTCCCCATTGTGAAAATGTGGGATCCCACGCTTACGTTGGCTTGTGACATGAACGTCAACAACACTCTGGCGCTGGAGAACACTCGGATGATCAAGACTTATGTACAGATTGATGAGCGCGTTCGTCCACTAGCAATGATCATAAAATACTGGACAAAGCGTAGGATACTGAACGATGCTGGTAGGTACTACGCGCGGAACACATTGAAGTTGCGATTGCTGACAGCTTTCAGCCTTCGGAGGGACGATCAGTTCTTACACATGGATGTGCATGATCATAAACTTCTTGCAAACCCGGAAGCCCCCTATTCTGCCCGCTCTCCAGCAGATGCCCGCGCAGATGCGATCGACCGTCGATGGGAAGCAGTCTGCCTTCGCTGATGACCTGGATCGTTTGCGTGGGTTTGGAGCGAACAACACAGAAAGTCTAGGGCAGCTGCTCTTACAGTTCTTCCGATACTATGGTCACGAGATGAACTTTCTTGGGTTCGTTATCTCAGTCCGCCAGGGAAGACTGCTTTCAAGAGAAGAGAAGGGCTGGACCATCAACAATACGTCGGACAAAGAAGGCCGCCATCCTCTCTGCGTCGAGGAGCCATTCAACACGTCTCGCAATCTGGGCAACTCTGCCGACGGATACGCTTTCCGAGGTATACATCTCGAGGTTCGGCGGGCTTTCGATATGCTTGCAGATCACGGGCAACTGGAAAATTGTTGCGAGCAATATGTTTTCCCACCTGAGGAAAGAGCTACTTTCGAAAGACCAAGGCCAAAGCCACGACCGGTGATCACGCGCAGCGCTTCCCAATCCGGTCGTGGCGGTTCTGCTGGAGGAGGTGGACGAGGCCATGCCAATGGTCGAGGTGGTCGAAACAACGCCAACCACAGGAACGCGCAGAACAGCCGCAGGTCCTCTAGTGCCGCATCGTACGGCATGCCTCAACATCCGTTTCCCCAGAGTCCTCCGGCCGGTGGGACAAGATCTGATTATTTTGGTCGAGGGAACCTTCACGATCAGCTGTACCAGCAATATCAAATACTGCACACGTACGAAACCGCTCTTCGAACTCAGCTCGTTGCCCAAGCTCAGCAAGCACAAGTCCATGGCATAGACCCTATCAGATCACCCCAGCAATTCCTCAACGGTCACCCGAGTCCCCTACAGGACCGCAGTCCTGCGAACGGAACCTTGTATCATTACCCAGTACCGTACAGCCAGTCACCTCTGATATCGCAATCCTTTCCACGAGATGGCTCCAGTACCAGCCCATCTTCGCCGTCCTTGACCGCTGCGGTCCCTGCTCTCCGCAGAGCTCAACATCGCTCGTCTATCACCAATGGGTCTCCCAGCACTTCCGTTAGGTCGCACTCGCAACCCGGCCGGTCTATACCAAGTCCCCTAGTGCTCCAAAATCTTGCGCAACCAGGCTATGATATAACAGCAATGAACGGTTACCACTACCTTGGTGGACGGACTGCTCAGTTCCAGCATCATGTTCCTACCAATGCAGATGACCGATTTGGCTTGATATACGGTATGTCACCAGAGAACGCTGTACCGAAGGAGTACGTCGGCTACGGTGTTACGCCCATACCTCTGCAGGCCCAGGCTGCCAACTTGCCGCAGATTCCACCATACAGGGACCTGCCTTTCCGGATGAGGCGAGTATCTCCTGACCTCGTGCCCATATCCATGTTGCCAAACGGATTGAGACGCGTGTCACGATCGCCCTCACCTCTGGGACGCCACAGAACATACTCAACAGGGCTCCGGTCGGCACCACTACCCGCAACGTCTTTTCAAAGGAGTGCATCATCATCGCGACCCATTGATGATGACGGACCTCTCATTGTCAATGGATCGTTCCCGCAGATTGGGTTGAGGGCTCCAGAGCCGCCGAGCGTCATGCGGGGAAGCTTTAGCACCACGGGGTCAGAAGAATACGACTATGACCCGTTTCCGCCAGTACCATTCTCTCAACTGCAAGACATGTTTCGCGTGAACTCTGCAGACAGCGTTCCGCAGCACGCCCATGCCCAAGTCCTTGAGCTGAGGCAGAGACGTGTCGCTGCAGAGGCTTCAATGGCCGGACCTGAACACCACGAAACAAGAGTCAACGATTCGATCTACAATGCACGGGGTAGGGAAGCTCGGCCCGTACAGGATGTGCCTGAGTGGCAGCGAACAGAGACTTCAAGCCTCGTTGCGCCTACAGAGGCTGATCAGGCGTCCCAACTATTCGCCTCGCCACGCTCCCGATCGCACAATGCATCACGACTCAGCCTAGCTTCGAAGGAAGGCTCGCCGCGTGGCCTTCTAAACGGATCCTCCGTAGCTCCCGAAGAGGTCTCGCCAGGCGCTACTGCTCCTCTACTATCACCCGTGTTCGAAGCGGGAACCCCATCCCCAACGGCGAATCGAGGTTTCGAGGGCGCTAAAGCTTGGCAATCGAACGGCACTCCTGCGGCTGCGATTGGCAAAGTGATACACGAGACGCAAGGGTTTGCAATCGAAACTCAGGCCTCTGCCAATGCGAAATCCGAAATTGAAAAAGAGAATCAGAGAGGAAGTCAGCTTAAGAGAGATTCAGCAGCACCGATTAGCAAGCTAACCAAGTCGAGCACCAACAGCAGTAAACAATCAAACGCTTGGCAGCCAGCCGGAAAGAAGAACAATCATAAGAGAAGCAAGCCGAGTGCCGAGCAGAGCTCAGCACAAGCGACGAAGGGAAAGGAGCCTCTGCCACTCAACGAAGCGGAGAGGAAGGGCGGATGAGGGGCTCGAGAGCGCGACGGCGCAAAGCACTGAATTTATTTCCAGCCTTCTCGAACACTCCTGCTCGTAGTCTCGACATCGGAGCTCAATTAAACGGAGCCGCTTCCAATAGAATTCAGCATCACGAATGTAAGCTCGAGGGATGGTCTTGGATACCGACAAGGGTCAGACAAAAGTTGGCGTACGCCTGACGGTTCTGGGCGGTTGTTGGCTCGGGATACGATACTGTATAAACACGACTGGTGTCACCCGGCGTAAAAGTGTGATGATCTCGTCTTTTGGAGTAGCGAGGCAAACCCCTGACCCTATCATTCTCTCTGCGCGTCCGGAGTCGGCACCAGGCACTTACACGGCCTATGGAGTTTGCTGTGAACTTGCTGGGCAAGCGGTTTGGGCCTGTAACAAAGCGACTGCTTCTTGCATTTCATGGCGCCGAACGATGTTGGTGACTTTCGTGGATCGTTCTTGTATAGATAGATGGACAGGTAGATGGCAAAGGACCGAGGAATGGACAATGTTGAAACTGTACAGCGGTACATGGGAGTAAGTCTCGCTTTCTGGCCACATCTCTCACGCATGACTATGTACGCACTGCGATACCAATCAACTAGCCCTCCTTCGCTGCATGGCTCTCCTCGTGAGGTCTTGGCGATTTTGGAGACATGTGAGGCAGTTCGCCTTACCTTCCCGACGCGTCACCTTCAGTGCTTCGATCACAACTTCAACAACAATCCCACGTTCACTGTCGACAGACGCATAGAACACAAGACCATTCTGAGCTCAACACAGGTCCGACATGCAGTCCGGAATAACAGGTGGGTCTCGTACTTCAGAGCCTTTCATGCGAAGTCCTCACTAACACACACACCAGCCTCCCAGGAGCTCCTCTCAGCGTTCCAAACGCTCGTCTCCTCGCCCTCGCAACGCGGTCTCCTCGCCACAATCTCCGCCGAGCAGCTCGTCCCCTCTCAACCCATCCCGTCGACCTCGCCCGACTTCCTCGCCGACCTCTCGACCCTCCCAGCCCTGCTCACACCCACAGCGGCCGCGTACATACTGCTGCGCTACTCGGCCGCGCCCGACGGCTTCGTCGCCGTCACCTACGTGCCCGACGCGGCGCCCGTGCGGCAGAAGATGCTGTTCGCGGCGACGCGGCTGACGCTCGTGCGCGAGCTGGGCATCGAGCGCTTCCGCGAGACCGTGTTCGCGACGACGACGGAGGAGCTGACCGCCGACGGCTGGAGGCGGCATGAGCGGCACGTCGGGGAGAAGGCGCCGCTGACGGAGGAGGAGCGCGCGCTGGAGGGCGTCAAGGAGGCCGAGGCGGAGGAGTCGAGGGGCACGGCGACGAGGAGGGGGCATGTCAGTAGCGGGGTCAGCTTTCCGGTTCGAGAGGACGCGGTGGAGGCGTTGAGGGCGTTGGTGGCTGGGAGCGGGGAGGATGGGGAGAATCTCGTGCAGTTGGTAAGCTCTTGATGCAGTGTCATCAGCTCCCACGGTAGTCAGTGCTGACTGCTACTGACAACAACAGAAAATCGACGTCTCCACGGAGACAATAACCCTCGTCTCCCATACCAGCACATCAGCCTCCTCCCTCTCATCCGCAATCTCAGACACCGAGCCGCGCTACTCCTTCTTCCGCTACAGCCCTCCCTCCCACACGTCGACTGCATCGTCAAGTCCTCCCATCATATTCATCTACACGTGCCCGACGGGATCGAAAGTCAAAGAAAGAATGGTGTACGCAGCGTCGCGGGCGTTCGTCATCCAAGTTGCGAGCACCGAGGCAGGAGTCGAGGTCGCGAAGAAGATGGAGGCGACGAGTCCGGAGGAGATTACGGCTGAGATGATTGAGGATGAGTTCCGACCCAAGGAGGAGGCGAAGAGTGGATTCTCGAGACCGAAGAGGCCGGGGAGGAGATAAGGGATAGATGGAATGCTATTGCCTTGCTCGCTGGGTCGTATTCATAGCTGCTAGAACGGAAGTAGCTTGTGGGACCCTAGTTGGGCGAGCTTAATGCCTCGGTACGGGTGGCCGGTGTCCGCGTAGAACTCCTGTCGGTATCACGGTATAGGTTTGACCTCGTGGACAAGTCCCTTGATGTCCAGAAACACGTAGCAACTATTAGATACGACCCGCACCAACGGCTTGTCCAACTCGATGCCTGCGGCGTCCCGTAGCTTAATGTACCACCTGGTTGGTTCGGGTTGTATTTGTCGACATGACCAGTGACCATCAAACGCTTGATCGATGCGCGGTTGACGCTTCCGATGGCCTGAAGCCATCAGAGTAGCCCACGCTCAAGGTAGTGGTACTGGCCAGAATCGGGAGTCCGCCCTGGTACACACTCAGATTCTCTTCGCGTGTCAGTTCGCATGTGCGCGTGAGCAGAGGCCGGATCAGGGTTTCCAGGATGCGCACTCCTTCCGGGCTCATTGATAAAGTAGGTTGCGACGACCTCGACGTTGATGACGAAGTACTCGTAGACCCGGTCGCGCAACCCGCAAGGCAATCTGAGGAAGGGAAACGTAGTCTCCTTGATTCTGGTCCTGGAGATCCATGTACGAAGGAGCACATGCTAGGTAATAGAAAGGTGATCTACTGGGAGCGCATGACGGGCATGGAGTGACTCCGTCGCTGATCCGCTCGGTAAGTTCGACTCGTTGGCAGACATGACGGGTGATCTTGGTCTTGACCGTCTGTGGACGCACTTCAGAATACACGAGCAGAGTTGATGCTTGCGTCTCTGTGGTTGCTTCGCTGAGTGGAGTGGGAGGTGAGGTGTTCAGTTGTCGATCTCAGAACTCCAACACGCCCACACGACGCCGAGTACAGCTTCCTAACCGCGGCAGTCTCGATACCTCTCCATCGCTAATCTGGATTTCCCTGCACCGCGCAGCAATAGCCAGTAAGAGGAGCAGCACGATCAGTCGTGGCCTAGAGCAATATGAGCAGCACAAGCAGAGCGGTCACACGAAGGAGTTCATGAGAGTTGAGTGGTAAGGTAGTCATGACAGAAGCGGGTGCGAAGTCACTCAAATGCCACGTCCACCGATCTGCTGTCGAGGCTTCACCCCACGCAGCGGCCCGCACAAACGTCCGCCCGCTGAAGTTGCATCAGCGGCTGCGAGCGAACCCTTCTTTTGCATCCACAACCAACCTTCTAAATGGCAAAAAAAGCAACACAAAGGTGACCAAGCAAGCCGAATACACTATGTCTGACACGAATGGTACCCGGCGTACGGACAGCACGCCGGTTAAGAGCGTCCTCGAGAGCGGCAGCGTTCACGTCAACGGCTCACCACTGAAGGACGACTCGAAGTCCGACTCTCCTCGAAGCAGTAGCGGTTGGGACGGCAAGCTGCGGGTGGACAAGAAGGCTACACTCGCCAATCCAGAAGCCCTGTCAGATCCTGAGTACTCTGACGAGGATGCTCCGCCGGTCGACCAGATTGAGGCAGATGAAGGTGTGTGTTATGGGGAGCTTGACTCGTCATGGGAGTTAACTCTGGCCTTTCCAGGTTTACTGGATGACTTGCCAGACGATACAGACGTTAGCTCCCCTACATCCGCAGGCTTCACAGGCAGCTGTAGCTCACTCTCATCGGTTGTACAGGAAATTAGCCTTATCAACTGCCGAGTAACTTCGATACCAAATCTCGGTCTCGAACGCTTCACGAAAGTCCTGGTCCGTAACAGAAAATCATCCCTCCACCATGTATCCCTAGACACCAGCTGAGAAAGTCTTGTTGGACAGAAAATCTGTCTGCGCCAGAATCAGATCACCGCCGTCGAAATACCGAGCAACATCGCTCCAGGCCTTCAAGAGCTTGAGCTATACGACAATCTCATTTCGCACATGAAAGGTTTTGATGATCTCTCCGAGCTGGTGAACCTGGATTTGAGTTACAATAAGCTCAAGCACATCAAAAGGATCGACCACCTGAAGAAGCTGGAGCAGTTGTACTTGATACAGAACAAGATATCGAGGATTGAGTGCCTGGAAGGCTTGAGCAATTTGACATACTTGGAGCTGGCCGGTAATCGCATTAGGGTCGGTACCAATGGTTTGGGGACTTCCGCACGCGGCTGAGCATTTGGGCAGATAATAGAGGGGCTGGAAACCCTTACGAAGTTGGAGCAGCTGTGGCTGGGCAAGAACAAGATCACGGAGCTCAAGGTGAGTTATGCTGTCTCTTCGTTGATCCTAGCTTCTCTTGTCTCGACTGACTCGGCCCTGAAATTTACAGGGTCTTGACACTCTGGCGAACCTTCGCCTCCTCTCCGTCCAGTCCAACCGTCTCACCTCCCTGACCGGCCTCTCCGCCCTAACCAAACTCGAAGACCTCTACATCTCCGACAACATCCTGACCTCCTTATCCGGCATCTCCTCCCTCCCCAATCTCAAACTCCTTGACATATCCTCCAACCCGATCGAGCACCTCTCCGACCTAGAGAATCTCACACACCTGCAAGAGCTGTGGGCGAGCAGTTGCCAACTATCAAGCTTCGATGAGGTGGAGAAGCAGTTAGGCGATAAGAAGGAGCTGGAGACCGTGTATTTCGAGGGTAATCCGCTGCAGAAGCGCCAGCCCGCGCTGTATCGGAATAAGGTGCGGTTGGCGCTGTCGCAGATTAGACAGATTGATGCCAGTGAGTTGTCGACATCGGTGTGTTTTCTGGTGGCGGTGATGCTGACGAGCTCTGTCGCAGCGTTTGTCAGGATAGATTGACGGGATTTCTGCATTTGGGGTTTGTTGCATTGGGCGGTGTTCGGGTGTTCGGGAGGCCCGAGTGCGCTTCGTGCGGCATCACCTTGTCACCCTGACGGAGTTGGCGTCCACGGTAATGCTGAAGTTTCGCTCATGTCAAAGATATGCTTGCTTGCTCACAAGAGCGTTGCCGCTCCCATGTTCTTGCCCCTTTACCCATTTCATGCTGATTCTGGTTTGTCCGTGGTAACGGCTGCTTCATCGTGTTTGTGCAACGTCACGACGTGTCGCTTCCAAGTCCTGTTAATGACCTAAATCGTCTGTCTCTTCGACAAGGTCTTCCCGATCTCAAGACGACACGGAGACGAGAATTAGACCCCACGCCCCAAGCCCCCCCTCCCCTCACCCGGCACCCCCCCGGGCGGACCGCCCGCCCAAACGTTCCGCCGAAGCCGAACCGCCGCTTAGACTTCCGTCCCAAGAAGTTCGCATCGAAGCTCCAGATTGGAAGCATGTGAAGGTAAACACCCAACAGCAAACACACGACATGCCACGAGAAGTCGAGCCCTCGCTCAATGAGAGCGAGTTCCTACGCCAAGCATTGCGAGAGAATATCCGGCTCGACGGCCGCGCCTTCGATGCTTTTCGGCCGGTGGAGATCGAGTTCGGCGATGAGTACGGAGTGGTGGATGTGCGGTTAGGGAAGACAAGGTATTTTCAGCACCGAGAGGAGAGCATTCGAGAGATGAGAGGAGATTGCAGCTAAAAAGACGTGTCTGCAGGGTCGCCGCGCGCATATCTGCAGAAGTCACCGCGCCCTTCCCCGACCGCAAATTCGACGGCGTCTTCAGCATCTCAACCGAGCTCTCGCCCATGGCCTCTCCTGCCTTCGAAGTTGGCCGGTAACGTCTCCCCTCATCTCCACGTCTATTTCCCTCACTCCCACGTTCTTGCCCCCCCTACCAAAGCGTCCCACCCACCTCGCTCATGATAGACATCAACAGCACACCCTGACTGAATCCCGCAGACAGACCCAAACAGAGATAATTCTCTCCCGCCTTCTCGAGAAAGCCATCCGCCGCTCCGGCGCCCTCGACACCGAAGCGCTGTGCATCGTCGCCGGCGCAAAGGTCTTCTCCATCCGCGCCGACATCCACGTCCTCGACGCCGACGGCGGGCTCGTCGACGCCAGCTGCATTGCGCTCGTCGCAGCGCTGTCACACTTCCGACGGCCCGACGTCGCCGTCGAAGGCGAAGCCGTCACGGTCTTCAGCCCGCGCGAGCGCGAGCCCGTCCCGCTGTCGCTGCTGCACCACCCGCTGTGCGTGAGCTTCTCGCTGTACGACGGCGGCGCGGTCGTGCTGGTGGACGCGACGGCGGCGGAAGAGGCGGTGCGCGAGGGCGAGGTCGTCGTCAGCATGAACAGGCACGGCGAGGTGTGCCAGATCGCAAAGTACGGCGGCGTCGCCGTCGACGCGCTGGCCCTGCTGAACTGCACGGGCGTTGCGCTGCAGAAGGTGAAGGCGCTGTGGGCCGTGCTGAAGAGGCGGCTGGACGAGGACGCGAAGAGGAGGGACAAGGGAGGCCTGATGGCGGAGTTGAGTGCGGAGAATGCGAGATGAGAGGATGGGAGCCCGGTATGCTGCGCTGCCGCAGCGAAGCGGGCGACGAGCCGCATCGAGGCCGATGCAATGGCCACGGTTGCTGCCGTGACTGACCGCTCCGTTGGCGTCCAGTCCCGCTGGAAATCCGACCACCTCACAGGCGGCTCGCACAGGGGAGCAATGTGGAGGATCGGGCCTCACCAGCCCCTCGAGACGTGAAGCATGCACAGTCAGTACTTTCGCAGCGCGTGCACTGCGCAGCCAGCTGTAGAACCGGAGCAGGCAGTGTCACGTCCGAAACACACCACTTCGCCTCGTGTGCTAGGTCAGTGCACAGGCTGCCTTGCAACGCCTGTGGCGAATGCTCCGCGTGTCCTTCGTGCTAGAACACGCCGCAGTGAGATGCGCTGTTGGCCGCTGACGTCGAGAGAGAAGTCGCACCGCACAGCAGGCCAATGCAACCACCAAGTGCAAGCCCGTGAGCCAGTGGCGTAGGGTTCTCTACTGCACACGTTCCAGCCCATCCAGCCCCCCCCCCGGGTCCCATCTACCTGAACCGCTCAAACGCCTCCTCCTCCCTCATCCTCTCCTCCACCCTCCTGACGGCCTCCCCGTCCCACACCTCCTCGGCCTCGCTCTCGCCCCTCAGAACCTGCGCCTCGTGCCGCACCGCCTCCTCCTTCGTCATGCAGACCAGCTCGCGCAGCCGCAGCGTGCTGCGCTTCAGGCCGGGCGTGCGCGCGTCGACGAGGCCGCCCGGCGGAGGCTTCCGCCAGCGCACCAGCGCCAGACGAGTCGGCAGCAGCGACACGGCGCTGCGGCCGCGGTAGACCTCTTCGACGAGGTAGGCGACGTCGGCCGGGGTGACGGGGAGGCGCAGGCCGGTGGCGTCGGTGCCGGCCGCGCGCGCGAGCCGCTCTTCCAGCCCCTGCAGCGCGGCCAGGATGGCGTCGTACAGCTTGTCGCGGCGCTTGTGCGACAGGTAGGCCGGCGGCGGGTAGGCGGCCAGGGCGAGCAGGACGTGGTTGGCGGCGCAGAGGCCGAACAGCGCGGGCATGGTGCCGAGGACGGGCAGGATGCGCACGCGGAAGTCCGGCAGCACGCCCAGCTCGCCCACGCGGCCCGCGGCGAACTCGGCCTCGGGGAGTGGGAGGAGGCTCGCTTTGCCGGGGCCGGGCTTCTCGGTCGAGAAGACGACGGGGATGCCGGACGAGACGCCCAGGAGGCGCAGGCGGCGCCGCGTCGACTTGGAGAGCGGGTCGTCGGTGCTGGCGCTGATGTCGCCGATGAAGACGGCGGTCGGGTCGGACTTGCAGCCGGCGCCCATGGAGGAGATGACGGGGAGGTCGTGGGCGTGGCAGTAGTGGAGAAGGGCGACCTTGCTGTCGATGTTGTCGATGGCGTCGATGACAAAGTCGGGCCGCTGCTCCTCCCAGGGCGCCAGCTGCTGCTCCGCCACGGCCGCGCCGAACAGCTCGTTCCGGCAGTCGAAGCGCACCCACGGCGCGACCTGCTCCAGCCGCCTGCGCAGGCAGACCACCTTCGGCGTGCCCACGTCCGAGAGGGTCGCGACGGCGTGCCGGTTCAGCGAGGACAGCGTGACCTGGTCGAAGTCGATGAGGCGGATCTTGGAGACGCCAGAGCGGGCGAGCGCGGCGGTTGCGTGCGAGCCGACGCCGCCGCAGCCGACGACGACGACGAAGGAGGAGCGCACCTTGTGCAGGCCGGAGTCGGTCAAGAAGACGCGGTTGCGCGCTAGTTGCTCGAGGATGAGGTCTGTAGAGAGACAGGGGCGGGTCAGCGCTGTTCAAAGCCTAGGAGACGCAGTAACTCCTCGTACCGTCATCGTAATCTCCTATCCGTGCTCTTGCAGCCAACGCAGCGCTCTGCTCGTCCTCCTTACTCGGCGCAAAGACGTCGGACGCTGCGCCGTACTCGTTTATCTCTTGGCCGGTCAGCGTGAGCTCAGATACAGGGGGAACGGGGTCGAAGTATATACCTGGGTAGCAGCATGGTCTTCGTCCACGTCGGGTATCGAAGCCTTGAGGTCTTGCACCCTATATCTCTTCTTCGCAGTCTGCAGACCCAGTATCGCGCCCGCGACCAAGACGCCAGAGACAATCGCCGTCGTCGCCAGCTGGGCCTGATGCGAAAACGTCGCGCGCGCGATGAAGGACGACATGCTCGCGGAACTACCTCAGATCCACGCAACCGGCTCGCAGCACCTCCGCTGCTCGGCTGCCGGGATGAAGTTTGAGGCTCGACGGCCGCCGGGACGGGGGGCAGGCAGGAAGGAAACGTCATTCGCGGGAAGAACCTCAGGTAGCGCGGCAAACCCGAACCTGCATGCCACAAATTCCCATGCCGGCTGCTGGGCCAACTTGTCCCATGCCGGCTGCTGGGCCAACTTGTCCCATGCTCATCCCCATCACACCCCAATGCCGCTGGCAGAGGCTCCTGCAACGCCCAGCCTGCTGTGGCGCACCGTGTCGGCGTGCACCTGCGGCGTCGCCGGTGGGCTGTCGCGCGCGTTTCTGTTCGGCGCCAGCAAGACCGAAGTCGGCGGTCTGGACGGCTTTCTGGACACGCTTGACCAGCGGAAGGATGTCAATGGCAGGGAGAGGGGCTTGATCACAGGTAGGGTGCCAAGTGTAGCTGTTAGGTGTGGGGATCGGGCAGCGCTGATGTGTTGCTATAGTCTCCAACCACGTTAGCGTGTACGTATGTACACCCATCCTCAGGCGCATCGCATCCTCGGCATGAGCTACCACACTGATCCCGATGTTGTTGACAGACTCGATGATCCGCTCATATGGGGTGTCCTGCCCTTCCGATACCACTGGAATCCGGACAACATGCGCTGGAGTCTCGGGAGTTACGATATATGCTTCCAGAACAAGTGGGTCGAGTGTTCTCATCTCGAGCATCAAGATCGATGCTAATCATGTTTGAAACTCGCAGAATACTATCGGGCTTCTTCACGTTCGGTCAAGTCCTCCCAACCCACCGCTCCGCCCACTCCCAATACGGTGGCCTCTTCCAGCCCACCATAACGCAAGCCATCCGCCTCCTCTCCTCAGGCCCCTTCACCCGCGTACTCCACCCAGCCAACACGACATCTCCCTCCCTCTCAAGCCCCGACATCTCCGACCCTTTTTCCTCCGGTCACCTTACCTACAGCACCAACGGCGTCGACACCTTCCCGGCCCCCTCCGCCTACGCGAATCGCAAGCACAGCTGGGTGCACATCTTCCCCGAAGGCAAAGTGCACCAGAAAGAGGACAAGACAATGCGCTATTTCAAGTGGGGCGTCGCGCGGCTTATACTGGAATCCGAGCCTTGCCCGGACGTCGTGCCCATGTGGATCGAAGGGCCAGAGCAGATCATGCATGAGGCGCGCGAGTGGCCGCGCTTCGTGCCGCGCCCGTTCCGGAACGTCAGCGTCACGTTCGGCGAGAAGGTCGACATGGACGAGATCTTCGGCGACTTGCGGGCGCGGTGGCGGGGGTTGAAACAAGCAGAACCAGCTGCGCAGGGGCTGGA
>NAJN01000772.1:0-17440 GCA_005059845.1 Cryomyces minteri | reverse complement strand
CGCTCACCCTGCTCGTCAGCTTCGGCCTGCTGACGCTGCAGACGCTGTCCCAGAAGCAGCACAGCATCTCGGACGTCGCCGGCCTGTGGCTCATGACATCCGTCCCGCTGATCGTGACCGCCGCCGCCGGCTCGACGCTGCTGCCCTACCTGGACGCAGCGAGCCAGAGAGCCGCCATCGTCGTGCTCGTCGTTTCCTTCCTCCTCTGGAGTCTCGGCATGTGCCAAGTGCACCTCATCCTAGCCGTCTACTTCTGGCGGCTGATATCGCACAAGCTGCCGCCGCAGCAGCTGCTCGCCTCTTGTTTCCTCCCGCTCGCTCCTCTAGGCCAGGGCGCCTACGCCATCCAGCAGATGAGCATCTTCCTAGCCAATTACCTCAAGTCCTCGGGCTACGCGCCCACGCAATCGCAGCCACCACCGCTACCGCAGCCGATCCTGCTCGCGACCGCCGAGGCGATGCACTGGCTCGGCATCCTGCTGAACCTGTTTCTGCTTGCGCACGCCTCCTTCTGGCTCGTGCAGGCCGTCGCCGCGGTCGCTTACAGCCGGCCCAAGAGCTTCAACATCGGCATGTGGAGCTTCACATTCCCGTGGGGCAGCTACGCGAACGCGTGGTCCTTGCTTGGCCGCGACCTGCGCAACAGCGGCATGCGCGGGTGGGCGGCCGCCAACATCGTCATTGTCATCCTCATATGGCTTTTCTGCGCCGGCATGACCAGCTGGTTGGGCTTCTGGAAGGGGAGTCTGTTCTCGGCGCCGGGGCTGGAAGAGTGGCTAGATGAGGGGGAGCAAGACGGGCAGGGAGATGGGCACGAAAACGGAAAGGGGCGTGAGAATGGAGCGACGAAGAGAAAAAAGAAGGGAACGCAGGGAGAGGTAAATGAGAAGAAACACAACGCTGACGGCACGTATACCATGGATGCGTCTAGGGTGGGCGACGTCGAGAACGGCATGAACGGCCATGCGAACGGGAATGATCGGCAGGTCGACGACAAGGACAGCATGCGAGCACGGCGCAACGGCAACAGTTAGGAGTTTGGCCGCATGCGGCATCGCGTAGAGCAGAGTTTGTAGTATGCAGTGTGTAATCTGCAATCCCACTGCACAGTGTGCGCATCCACCACGTCTCTGAGAAGGTACCCGCGCTTGCAAGGGCAGCGAAGCATAAAGGGTATCCGACGTTGGAGTGCCAACCTCGTGACGCTGCGTCCCCCTTCGTCGCGTTGGCATTGGAAAGGTCTAGCAGCGACCGCTCACCAACGCACAGTTCCAGACTGAGCAAAACTCGAGGACCAGTTCTCATGTCGCTCGGCACGATGGAAGGGGGAGACCATTGCGGGATGTTGTAGCAATCAAGATCTGTGTATCGGGGATGGATATGCTAAATGTGATGTGGCTTGTCAAAACAGTTCCGCTGGCGCAATGGTAGCGCGCCAGACTTCTAGAAATTTCATCGCAGTCCATCTGGAGGCTGTGGGTTCGAGTCCCACGCGGAATGCTCTTTTTGCCCCTTTGGCCACCCATTCTGTGTCCTGTGTGCTCCTTAGGAGGCGTCTTGTCTTTGGAAGTCTGCACGTTGTTGATGTGGCGTGGTTGGGAGCTGTGTGAGATGCTGGTCGACGTCGAGCAGCCAGACTCTTTGGACTCCGCTATTGGACTCATCCACCGTTCTACTGTAAACTCCGGCTATGCACCCAGCTCGACGCTGAAGGGGCTTGCTTCTACAGCACTCTCTGGTCATACAGCTACCCCTTCTTCTCTAAAATCGTGCTTTTCCTTCTGCGACGACGGTGTTGTAAATGGCACAGCGCATAGAGTCCCTTTGGAAAACCTACGTGCGCCGCGTGTGCTTTCCATTCGCACTTTGAAAACTTCATCTCAGACACTTGAGAGCTCCTCATGCCACACCTTGACTTTCCACTGTGAGCTTCTGCCCCGAGTGTCCTGTGCTCCCGTATTCTCTCACTCCTTCCAACGAGCCCTGCAGCACGAGGACGATGCATCACTGCGCACAGCCGGACAGAGTGGGTCATTTCGGCACTGTCGCCCGAACGAGACGAGTCTCTCCTCCGAAGCGGCACTGGCGAGCTTCTCTGCGAGCATGGTGGATCTGGCGTGCGATCGGATAGCGCGACCGTCGTAGCCACTCGAGGTCTGTCCGGGACGGACTGGACAGCTCGACCTTGCTGTGAAGAGGCTTGCGCCGGCCCATCGCATCTGTCCGCTTGTGGAGGGCGAGCTGGAACGGTTCTCTGGTAGTGCGCCGGGTCTCGCAGCCAACACGGCACTCGCCACGCAATAGCAAAGGTCCCAAACGTTGTGCCCCTTGTGATGCTCCAAAGGCGACCTCTCGGGGTGTGCCCCTACTAGACTGTGGACTGTGTGTACCGCCCCGGAACACGTGGCTCTTAGAAAACAAGCACGAGAAGGACGTTGAAGCTTCGAGGATGAGAGAAAGGAGCATGGAGAAAGAACGGCACGACCTCGTCCTGCCCCTCCGTTTCCTCGGCTTTTCATACAGCCCTTTCAGAGGACTTTGTCTGGACTGGGGCTGGCAGGTTCCTCAAATCAATTCTCTCTTCTCTCGTTCAGCTGTTCTGCTCCGATGCCGCCCCCTTCTGATCGCCATTCTGACGCCTTTGCACCAGCTGCTACGCTGCTGTTGCTACAGCAAGCCCTGTCTGGAACGCTGACTACGCGTTCCTGGAGTGGCAGTCGAGGTCATCCGGGATTGTCTTCGCCGGGATCCTTCATACTGTGCAACGATAGCCGGCAGCAGAGGAGGCACTACCACTCACCTACACGAAGCAACGTGAGCAACATGAGTAGAGTTGATACGCCAAGGAGCTCATACATCAACGCACGCGCCTCTCCCCCGCCCCCCCCTCCTTTATCACCCAAAGATCCGATGCAGCAAATACGCGCCAAATTTATCCTCCCCTGGGCTCCCCACAACCCTGCCGACACGGTTCCCACTACCCTTCCCCAGCCAGTTGCCCGTGTCGCCCGGCACCTCGCCGCCCTCTCCGTCGTCCTCCCTGCGCCGTCGGTTCCGGCGATCGACGACGCACATGCCCCTCGTCCACTGCCCGCTCGTCTCAACCCTGATGTCCTCCGGCCCGTGCGGTGCCAGCGTCCACGCCGGCGAGCGCCGCGTCAGCATGTACCAAACGCACAACGGGTCGTGCAGCGCGAGGCCGACGCGGTCGCCGGCGGCGCGGGCAGACAGGGACTCGATCTTGCCAAAGGTCGACGACAGGAAGGCGGCGACCCACTCGGCGAGCGGCGAGCCGGCGTCGAGTAGCGGTGCGACGGTCTCGCGGAACTGGCCGCGCGTCAGCAGGTGCGACGTCGTGATGTCGAGCGGGAACAGCGTGACGGGCAGCTGGCGCGAGAGGCGGTCCGGGTAGTTGGCCAGGAAGGGCGGGGGCGGGTCGTCGGCTTGCTTGCCGGGCGGCGCTGGGGGCGCGGGCGGCATTGTCGAGTTTGGGTGCGGAGAGGTCAGGGCATAGACGCGCGCGGCGGCGATGCTGTCCGCGTAGGTATTGAACTCGGCGACGGGCGTGATCTGGTTGCGAATGTTTAGCGAGGTTCGCAGAGGCGTTTGCGGAGCTTTGGTGAGTTGGAAACGCGGAGGTGGGGGAAGAAAGGGCGGAGGGTGGATCGGAGGAGGGGGTTGCCGCACGTTTCCTGGGGTTTCTATCGTGCCTCCCATCACTACAACCTCCTTTACACGCAGGAAGGTCTCTGGGTCTGCCGCTGCGGCAAGAGCGATGTTTGTGAGAGGGCCGATGGCGACGATTGTGATGGAGTCTTTCTCGTTCTCCCGCAGCAGCCGAAGGATCTCCTGGTGAGCGGGGGTTTCTGATGGCGTGAACAGGGATTTGGGGTGACGACTGAAGTCGACCAAGGCTTCGGCAGCCTCGTCCATTTCCGTGCTTTCAGACGTCTTTGCGGCTTCGAGAAGGCTTTGCCACGTTTGGGCCGGCGTGAGATGTGGGTGCTGCGCAGTACTTAGAAGCTATCTGAGAAATAGAACGCCGTGAGTGTGTGAAGAAAGTAGATATAGAGGCAACTAATCGGGAAGCATTGAGCGGAAGTGTTGACAAAGTCATGATACAACGCCGACGACAGGTCACTGGTCGTGGCAGTTGAGAGAGCTCAGAGCTGCGTTTACTATGGGCTATCGTTGTGACAACAGCAAGGGCTCCTCGCGGAAGTACCTCGACTGCCACGACCAGTGATCTGTAGTTGGCGCTCGACAAACACGATACGGGAGGACTTACACTCTCATGTATACCACCCAGCCCATCCGCACCGTCTTCAGTTTCCAATGATATCAGTCACTCCCATGTCCTGTCTGTCATAACAACGCAGACCTACGAAAGTAGTCCGCCATCATCAACTGATCCGCCAGCGGTTCCTCTGCTCCTAGAGCTACGATAGGCTTGGACACACCCAACGTCTCAAAGCCGGGCGCATGCCCGTTCCTGCGCCTCCACGCCTGCTCTTTTTCGATAGTGTGGAACATGGAGATGACGTTTCTCAGACAGCTGTAAGAGAGCTAGTGATCAGACAGGACTACGTAGGGTAACATCGCGAAGATTGTTCAATTGACAGGCTAATTGGACGGATGTATGAAGGAGAAGACGGAAAGGGCGTGATGCGGAGAGATGGTGGAAATGTGGAAAACACTGTGGAATAGACACACTTCTGAACGTCCACATTACCAAATGTGACCGAGATCAAGAGGACTTCTAGTTCTTCCGGTTTTGCACTGAAGGCAAGGAGCATTGCTAAGATGTCATCGACGCCCTTGGAACATGTTTAGATAGGAGTCAATTGAAGGTACTTCTAGCAAAGGACTTACCGGGTCCGTGTCTATTATTATGCGATTGAGAGGAGCCATGACAGTCTAGTCTAGTCTATCGGAACAGAGGATCTGACACAGAGGAGTGCGTTCAAGCTTCAGGGTGTTGTGTATCTTGTTGGACGTCACTTCCCGATTAGTCAACTGCACGTCACGTGTCAAAGTCCACATGAAGACACCTTGTATGCTTCAGAGTGTCGTCGAAGTGTGCTCCTGGGAGATTTGAGTCTCAAGTTGAACGACGCGCGTGTAGACTAGCCAATACTGTTTCGCTAAGTACAGGCATGAGTCGAGAGGACCCTGAACTTTTTGACCGCTACTGAAGTACTATACTGAAAGCTCCAGTTCATTATGAGCGCTACTGAAGAACGCCGACCATGCTGCAACTATGTGACCTTGCCACATATTCGGAACGTTCATCTCCTCTCGATAACCCGCACAGCATCAGTACACCTTCTTCTTCTCGTCCACGCTGAATTGACCCGGGCCCATGTTGACCAACAGAAGAAGACCACCCCTACACATCGTTAGCGCTGTTGACATGGCTAGAAGAACAGACTTACACGATGGAGAGTATCTGGAAGAAATCGTATTTTGCGAAGTCCTTGTTCGGGTGATGTGGGTGGAGCTGTTGAAGAGTCAGTCTTAGTATATCTACTGCCACCGTATTTTTCAGATCTTAAGGGCGGACGTAAGGCGCTCACCGTCCAGAAGTTGTTAACCAAGAGGTTGAATACACTCAGTATGACCACCAGCATAACCGCGCTCCACTTGGCCTTGAACCCGACTACGACCATCACACAAGCCACTGCGCCCACCATGATGACCAAGACTCTCCAAAAGCTCCATTGTCCGGCGAACACGAATCCCACAAACAGGAAGATCAGCAACACCCTGCCCGCGAGCTGAAAGTACATCTTGCGATCCTTCTCATCGATCTGTGGAAGCCCTGCCGGGGCAAAACGCTTGCGAACCCAGGAGTCAGAGAGCACCATAAGAAGGCCACCCATGACGGAGAGGTTGCGAAGGAAGAAGTTGAGGTCGAAGATGAGTCCGTAGCCGAGGGCTTGCGTGATGACAACACCTAGGAGACCGCCCACAGCATATTCGGATTGTTTGCGAACGATGATCATGAGGGAGCAGATGGTCATCGCTACCACGTTCGAGATCAAGAAGAGGTGTGTAAGCCCGCGGGGAACTGTGAAAGAGGGTCGTGGTCAGCTTTGTGTTTCACGACTGCAATCGGGTTTAATGGAGGTGCATACTATGTCTATAGTCGTGAAGGTAAGTGAGCTGGTCATTCCATTGTGTGATGATCCGTAACGCATCCTCCAGGAACGTCACTACAATGAGGAAGCGTCCTATTGCAGGTAGGTAGCTGTAATAGACGACAATGTCAGCTTTGTTTGGCGAGTGCCAACTGCTTTCCTCCCCAATTTCCCCGCAAGACCGTAGCTCACTGAAGCTACAAGAGGCGACTCACGGTTTGATAGGGTCCGAGTACGTGTCTAAGAAGTCTTCTATCTTGCTTGTCTGTTGACGGATCGCATCCAGGGGACTTGGGTCGTTGGTGGCATCAGCTCTGCCAGGCCCCGCAAAGCGGTTCTGGTTGCCCAGGTGGTAACCAGCCGTCCCTCTAATCGACATCTTTATGACTGGTTATAGCGGGCGTGGAGGAGGAGGTATACGATATGGCAGGGGTGAGCGATTGTTCGATGTGGGGGTGAGCGTGCACCGAATATGTGAGGGAAGGTAAAGTGTCAACTTGGGGAGCGCGCTAGTATAAGGGTACTTCTAAACATATAAGCCGGCCTAGGAAACAGTAGAGCCGCACAAAACAACTGCCAGATTAGTGGTCGGATGCCAAAGATCTTGTATCGTCGTGCACTCTGAGCTGCAAGTTCTTAAGCTCAGTATAGGCTGGCCATTAAATAGCACTGGGCAATTGACTGACAGCGCCACACATTCGATGCGGTCGCAAGTGTCTCGACGCTAAGATCATATTAACGACAAAGAACAGCACAACGGTCGACCAAGTTCCAGTTGTTCTTGATGTACAGTCTTGAACTGCAGCCGAAAGTGGTCGATACTACATAGAGCTCGCCAGAAGGACTTAAGGTTGAGCAAAAAGCACAGTATCCCATGTACAATACACCCGCCACCTTGCTCTGAATGCTGCAGTGCTTTTTCGGATCTTGCGAGGACATTACAGGCACCAAATGCCTGCGGTGATTGAGCAGGGTTCGTGGTCAAGCAAAGATCGCCAGATACTGAAACAAAGGCCGATTAGAACAGAATGATGGTATTTAGCCGCCGTGAAACTGAAAGTGGAAGAGTCGGAATGCATGCTGGAACCAGCCATATAGCTGCCGGGGTGGACAAAACGTAGTTCGGCTCGCGTGGTGGTCGATCAAGTTCTCCGGGAACAGTGCATCAACCTGCAGTCGTTGATGAGACTTCAGACAGCCCAGTCGGAGTCCTGCATGGTTCGCTCCCCTTCCCAGCCATGAGTGCCGCTCGATAGATCAAGCGTAGCGTAGCCATTCACGGGAGCAGTGTTGTTGGCCTTGACTGGTTTTGCACTTGCTAAGAGAGCCTTCGGTGTGTAGCCACTGTCGTTGTTTTCGGTATCTAGCACGTTGCCAGATAGATCGTCTGCTTTCTTCTTCTGTTTTTTACCCTTAGCGACAGTGTTCCAGCCAGCGTCCTCACTCATCTTGTCAATCAATGCAACCTGCTCCTCCTCAGACGGAAGTTCACGCTCGAAGTTGGTGCCACTGCTGGTGACCGATGTGCCGTTGGTTATAACGCCGCTTGAGCTAGCTGTAGAATCTTGGTCAAAAGTATCAAGCAATGACGTGTGCTCGGCCACCGCGGTTGGAGCAGCTGCAGAAGGTGCGGATCCGACAGCACGACTGGCGACTTGTGCGGCCCAAGCGCTCGTGGTAGGAGCCTTCGATGGCGCAACACCGTTCCTTGCGGGTTCGCCCCGAGCCTCTCTCGCGGTACGACGCTGCTTCTCAGCTAGCACCTGGCGCTCCTTCTCCTCCTCCTCGCGCTGCAACTTTCTCTCCTCTACCTTCTTGCGGTTCTGGCGCTGTTTCTTCGTCTCTTGGGTCTGGAAAGCAGTTTGCTGCTTTTGTTCTCTGGCGCGGACTGGCTTTGCGGATTCGGTCAAACGAAGGGTCGAGGGCGCGGCTCCAGGTGCCTCGAGCATGTCGGAAACACCACCAGCGGTAGGGGAAGGTGATTGGTTGTCATCAATGTCCGCAACGGTAGACGACGAAGTACCTGAGTAGTCGGGAGTGCCACTGGCACCTGCTTGGCGTACAGTCTTGCTGCGCGAGCCTAGAGCTGCAGGCGGAGCTAGGGTCGTGCCCTTCTTCAGGTCTGCGAGCTGCCTGGCCCAGTCTTTGTCCTCTTGATCTTCGTCCACATCGGCGATTTCCTTGCGTGTTGCTGCAACCGCAGGACTGTTTGAGGGCTGTGTCGAGCTCCTCTTCCCCCCTTTACGCTTGCGAAGCGACTCGCTCGAGGTGTCCTCGTTGCTCTGCGCATCTGTACGAGCGGAAGCAACGTCACTCCCACTTTGTTCTGAACCATTGGTACCATCCACTTTCCGCTTGGGCTTGGTGTTTTCACGTCGTCGTGGTTGTTTTGTCTGGGCTTCTCCTTGCTCCGTTACGGATGCAGCACGGTTCGCTCTGGTTCTTGTCTTGCCCTGCTTCGTATAGTACCAATACGCGCCTCCTGCGACAGCCGACACGAATGCCCACGACACCCAGGGCCCCATTGCGGTCATTTCTATCGCGGTTGACTTGAAACTCTGTGGTTCTGTTAGCCGCGAGCACCTTGAAGATACGCGGTCTTGATGCGAACCTTCTGCAGCTTGGCGCCGAGTCCTTGGATGACGAGCGATGAGCTGCTAAGGTTCTAGGCTCTCACCACAGAACAGGCAGCACAGGTGTTGGAGCAATTTGGATTTGGTTGGAAGTTTGTGACAGTGGTCTGCTTGACGGTGCGATCGTTCAAAAGACCGGAGACGCTCAGCTGTTCGTTGAGGCTGTATGCAAGGGGAGGCTGTGCTGCGGGGACGTCGGGCCGTCAAGCTGTTTCGGCCCTGATGACAGTACAGACTTCACAGAGGCCACTCGCCTCGTCGAGAAGAGTGGTCTTCGGAGGAGTTGCGTGTGGGTGAAAGGAGGTGTGAGGAAGAAGACCACACGTCAGGTTGGTGGCAGTGCAGGAGCTGGGCTTAAGGTTGCCAGGTGGTTCAAAGCAACCGCACCACCTAAGCAGGGATGGACGACTCGGGTAGCTGCTGTACGTGATTCGGCCCCGGGAACGGATGAGAGAATGACACAGGAGGCTGGTGGACTTGTTTCAACACTGCACTCACGCTGGAGAGAGAACAAGAACAGCAGAGGATGCCACTGTAAGTTGATGGGTTGAGTATGCCCGAGAGGCTCAACAACTCGATCAACCAACTTAAACTTAGCCTCCGGAACGCGAGAGCTGGCGATACGCGCGACTGGCACCAAGCCGCTACATCCGTCCAAGCACAAGTGCATTTGGTGTAGTGTGGAGAATGGATTTCGGGCGCGGAGAGCGACCATAAAATCTGGCTAAACCGGCCGATGCCCTCTGTTTGTCCGTGGAAGTCGGTTGCACCTCTCCCTCACCTCAAAAGAAATGGAAGGGTGTTCTGCTCGGGTCTCTGACGGCGAGACATTGACATGCAGGTTGCCATCTATTTGCAAGAGCACAGTGCGGACCTGCAGCAGCGCGGCGGACAATCTACAGGGTTCCCCACTGGCGACTCCATCTATTCATATCGTATTCAGGCTGCGTATTTAACCGCACGAGATCCGACAATTTCCAAGGCAATCGAAACTCCCTTTGACCAGGGATTGTCTCCACAGCTTCATGACTGAGCAATAGTCTCGAGGTCTTAATAACGAGAGCGCGGTAGTCCCTCCCCACCGGTGCCCGAAAACCCAAGGATCAGAAGGGAAGGCCTGCGTTTTTCTTAGGTGTATCAACAACTTGCCTCATCCAAGATGGAATCAAAACTCCTATAGTCGACGGCATTTTGGGCAATGTTGCCGCTACACGTAAGAAGGCGATTGACCAGTCTGCCTGTTAAACCAGCAGACATTTCCCAGTTGAAGAAAGGACGTCCATCTCCCAGTACAAGGCCGACTGAACTCTTCAGTTCAAAACGGCCTACTCAGTCTCGATTCTCTTGCCGCTTGCTTCGCCGTCAAGACCAACTAATGTACTGCAGGGCAGTGAGTCGTGTCCCAAGGCCGGATTCTTGTCAGTTTACGCCGCTTTGCCCAGTCGGTCTGCAGCCGCTGAAACCGCCACGTCGAGGTCGAGAACACAGATTCAACCGTTTGCGAGTCTCTATTATTGGGATTCCGGCTGTCTCTAGACACGCTGACAGACAACCCTACAGGCTGACTACAGCGTCCTACAGCGTCAAACGACTTCATCTAGCGACCGTGTTGCGACGTACCAGCTGCTTCTATCGCGCAGCTCACAATGCTATCAATCATGGAGACGTTCTCATAGCCTGAGAGCCAGCACCTCCGAGTAATTCGTATCCATGGTTGCAGCGGAGGATAGAGATGCCTGATCTATAGATTAAAACAAAGCAGCTGTGTGCAACTTAGGCAATATTCTCGCAGTCGTCAGCTGTTGGAATCACTGGTCTCAAAAAACCTCGTTCGATGTTGTCCTTTACCATGCTTTCAGGCAATCTGACGACGGACCAGATTTCATGAGGATTTGGTGATTGGATTCGTCCATCCCGGAACGCATAGCATCCTTTAACCATCTTCCCGTGTTCCTCACGTGCCCCCTTTGTGAGCCGTGAAGAACGGCTCTTTGTTATGTGTCTGGTGTCAAAGAGAGAACGTTGGAGGCGATTGTCTGTCCTCAATAACACACCTCTCCATTCCCCTTTGTTCAGCTGTTTAATCCTATTGTCCCTCAACACAACATTCATTGTTCAGCGAATTTCTATCTCACAACTATTTCCAATCAGGTTGATACTTGAGGATCCGACCGCACTATCTTTCCTATTCTTCTCTTCCCCTTCCATAAATCTTCAAGTCTTCACCTTCGTACCAAACTCCAAACTTCTGACCCTAACAAATTATCATTTAACTCATCGCACAGGAGGCCTCGCGGTACCTACAGAGTTCTTATACACACAGCTCCCTTACTACGCCACAATACTCGACATTATGGTTTCTACAACGTCAAGCAGCTCATCGAAGTCTGGTGTTTTGGGAGGCCGCAAGACATCTCGATTTCCTTACCTTGGAGTCATGGCCTTGCTCTTCCTTGCCAGGCCATTAAGTCATGTCGATGCACACATGATCATGAACACTCCGACACCATATGGCACAAGCACTCTCGACAACAGTCCGCTGAAGAACGTTGCCATCGGTTCCGAGGGCAGTGACTTTCCCTGCAAACAAAGAACAGGTGTCTACGATATCACGACCATGAACAACATGGCTGTTGGCGCTCCTCAGACCCTCTCGTTCAAGGGCAGTGCAAGCCACAGTGGTGGCTCCTGCCAGCTCTCCGTCTCACTCGACAAGGAGCCCACGGCCAAGAGCACTTTCAAAGTCATCCAGTCATACGTCGGAGGCTGTCCTACCACTACCGGCGACAACGGCGGCTCCAACAGCTTCAACTTCAGCATGCCACAAGGCATGCCCAATGGCGTGGCCACTCTCGCCTGGACCTGGTTCAACAAGGCGGGCAACCGCGAAATCTACATGAACTGCGCTCCGATTACCGTCACCGGCGGCGCCAGCGACAACACCATGTATAACTCTCTCCCGGACATGTTTGTTATCAACCTACCAAACACGGGTGCTACAGGCTGCGCGTCAGAGGACAACAAAGACGTTGTCTTCCCTGACCCCGGCAAATTCGTCACCACCATCGCATCGACAGCCTTGGGCACATTCAGCGGCGCGGGATGTCCAGCACCAACCGGAGGCAGCGGCGCCGAATCTGCAACCTCTGCCGCTCCTTCTTCTGCTGCTGCTGTCTCCAGCAGTGTGCCAGGTATGACGGCCTCTCCATCCGCCTACCAGCCCAGCGCATCCTCGAGCGGCGGCCTTCCTGCCGGCTTCTCTGCCCCAGGCTCCGCGCAGTCCTCCAACGCAGCAGGTAGCACGACCTACACCACCGCCCTCTCGACCGTTACAGTCTCGCCAGTCCCGGCCAGCTCGATTGCTCCAGCTCCCGCTCAATCCTCCAAAGCAGCAGGAGGTGTGAGAACGACATACGTCACCGCACTTGTCACTGTCACCGTAACGCCTAGTCCAGCCGGGGCCACCTCCTCGGTCGTGATGTCTACGCCCGCCGCAGCACCCGCCGCCCCTTCGTCCGCACCATCAGCTGCGCCTCAGGCCCCAGTCAGCTCAAGCAACAGCAAGACCCCCTGCGCCACCGATGGTGCCCTCGTCTGCAACGGTGCCTCGCAGTTCGGCCTCTGCGATCATGGATTCGTAGTCTGGCAGCCCGTTGCGGCCGGTACGAGCTGTATGAACGGCGGTATCGTCAAGAAGCGAGGTCTGCGATTGCGAGCGCATGGCAGACTTGGAGCATGTCATGGGGAAGTTGGTGGAAGCTATGCTGCTGCTGCTAGATCCAGTGCCGCTGGTCACTAGACTGCGAGACGCCGGGTTGCTGCCGAGGCTGTTGTTACAAGACTTGGCCGATTGAATGGGATGTCTTTACATATCTCATGTGCCCGGTGTTGGCATTCTTGACTTTTTGATCATTTGGGGTAGTTTCGGCGTTGGGGAAGATAGATTGGTAAAAGAATAGAACACAGAGAAGCTTTTGGATAAGATTTGGCGTGTATGTACATGTCGTGACGATCGCATGTCTGGTTGCCATTGCTCAACTTCTCTATAGCTGAACGTAGCCTAGTTGCTTCGGGGGTCTAGAGACACAATTCGCATGCACTAACTCCACAGAAGGTTTACTTTACGAGTAACAGCTCTCCATATCCACAATACTGTCGTCCCCCTCTTTTGAGCCCCACCCCTTTACCCTTAAAATCCGCCTCGCAACATGCGTCAGTAGTAACCGTACGAACAACACCCTTAGTTTCCCATGTTTATCTCGCTTCTGACTCTCCTTATGAGCCTACTGCAGGCTCCTCCGTTCCCCGTTCTTTGGACTAGAGTACAGACTTCTTGTACTCACTGATGACCCATCATACCAGTGGTCTTTTGGCCACAGGACTCCATTCCTCAATACTCTTGTGCGTCGGTACAAACCATACACTGCCGCCTGTCCACGCATTTATCGAGCCCTTGTCGTCCTTACTGCCTACAGCAATGCCAGCCTCTCTGAGATCCTGCAAGAGCTGCTCCCGTTTCTCTTCCACTTTCGTGAGATCTATGCCAGAGCTGAACGCTCCATCAGCAACCTGTCGCACTGACTTCACACAGTCGTGACAATGACGTACTACAACAAGCTGCAATGCGGCATGAACTTCTTCCTCGCCCACTCTTCCGCCTTCTTTGTATCCCCACCCTCTACACCCTTCCTCCTACAACTTGTCGCCAGCTCAACCACTCCCACTCCCCCATCGTCATTCTCAACGCGCAGCGTGAGTTTTTTGACGAACGCCTCGCCCACATCCAGCGCCTCGAAGTGCACCACAACATCTCCGGCCGATGGTAGGTCGATACTCCCGAGCAGCGCCTGCGGGTCGGCGAGGTCTGCAGGAATGTCAGAAGTCAACGTGACATGAGGCACGAAGTGCGGCGGTTGTAGATTGGGGAAGCGGGAGGGGATGATCGAGTCGATGAGCGTTTGGAGGGTTTTGTAGATGGGGGAGGAGGGTGGTGGCACGAGCCAGAGGGAGGAGCCTTGGGAGAAATCAGCATGGTGAGGTACTCCAAGTACTGGACAATGGCATAGTGCCCTGCGCACCAGGCATATTGGGAGCGTGTAAAGTGTTTGCTTCCCAAGCGGATTGGAAAAGACAACGTCGTTCACGACCACCCTTTGATGTTTTCCCGTGAAGACGGGACATTTGCATGTGACAGTGTGAGCTTCCGTTGCACGACTCACGCATTGCGAGATGCTCGTCGACTGCACAGCAATGCTTCAGTGCTACAGCCATGATTAGAGCTTCCCCGGTGAGACCAGTGCTATGTTGAAGCAGCACAGCCTCCGCGGCCTCCTCAAATCCGTCCTCAGTACTTTCTTGGAGATAGCTTTCTTCTGGCAATTGGTATGTCATTGTGGACCGTTGCGATGCGGCTGGACGGCTGCATTGGAGAGTGTTCACTGACAGCTTGTGCGTGTTGCAACAGCGAGCATATGCATGGTGGACACAGAAGAGCACGCGCGACCTCCTGCTCGAGACGCTCGCCGAAGCTCGATACTTTGAGGAATGGGAAGCCGCCGCCTTCCACCTGGACGAGGTGCTGGGCAATGACTTATGGTATGATACACATCACTGAACACTCTCGTGTCGACCAGATTACGGCTCTCTGATTTGAATTGTGACAGGCGTCAAGACCCAACCAGCAAAGAGTACGACTACCGGCTGATCTACGAGCGCCTACAAGCCATCATCGAAGCGCGCGAAGACGAAGACATCCTCTCCCTCGTGAACCTGCTGCGCTCCGGCCTCGTGCGCAACCTCGGGAATATCACCGCGCCCAGCCTCTTCAACCGCGCCTACGCCGGCACGAAGCTGCTGATCGAGGACTACATCACACAGGTCGCCCTGGCCATCGAGCACGTGACGGGCTATCCCACGTCGCCAGGCTACGACAGCGGCCTGACGAACCAGGCGAAGCTTGACTTGCTGCACGATACGAGACAGGCGTTTGGTCGGTCGGTGCTCGTGCTCCAGGGAGGCTCGATCTTCGGGCTGTGCCATTTGGGTGTGGTGAAGGCGCTGCATCTGCGTGGGCTGCTTCCACGCATCATCGCTGGCACGGCGACTGGTGCATTGATAGCGGCGCTGGTGGGTGTGCATACGGAAGAAGAGCTTCTCGGCTTCTTGAGCGGAGAGGGCATCGACTTGTCAGCATTCGCTGCTCGTTCGGCGGGCGCTGCCGTGCGCGATGGAACAGAGTTGAGGAAGAACAGCTGGTTCGCTACGCTGACTCGGCGCGTGAAGAGGTTTATGCGGGACGGCTACTTTTTGGATGTCAAGGTGCTGGAAGAGTGCGTTCGGGCGAATGTAGGCGATCTCACTTTCGAAGAGGCGTATGCGCGGACGAAGAGGGTGCTCAACATCACCGTTTCCACCACCGGCGGCGGCGTGCCCAATCTGCTCAACTACCTGACCGCTCCCAACGTGGTAAGTCCACTCGAATGTGCTGCACGACGAGGCCGGCAGCTGACACGCACCCGCACCACAGCTCATCTGGTCCGCGGCGCTGGCTTCCAACGCCTCCGACGCGCTCTACTCGCCCGTCACGCTGCGCTGCAAAGACGAAGTCGGGCGTGTCGTGCCCTGGTCTACAATGGCAGGCGCGCAGGGGCAAGAGACTACGTTCCGGCCATACACGGCGTCGACGTACACGGAGCGCGACAGCCCGCTCACGCGCATCGCCGAGCTGTTCAACGTCAACCACTTCATCGTGTCGCAAGCGCGGCCGTACGTGGCGCCCTTCCTGCGCTCTGACCTGCACCATCCCTCTTCCTCCCCCTCCTCCTCCTTCCTCTCCGCCTCCGTCTCCTCCCTGAGTGTCGCGTGCCTCCGCCTTGTCGTCATGGAGCTGCAGCACCGCTTGCACCAGCTCGACGCCTTCTCGCTGCTGCCGCCCACCATCCGCCGCTTCCTGCTCGACGAGGCAGTGCCCGGTGCGTCGCTGCTGCTGGTCCCGGAGCTGACGCCGGCCGACTTCGGCCGCTTGCTCGAGAACCCGACCAAGGCGAGCGTTGAGTCGTGGATTTTGAGGGGCGAGCGCAGCGTCTGGCCCGCCGTTGGCGCGCTCAAGGTCAGGTGTGCGGTCGAGGTGGAGCTGGATCGTGGGTACCAGATGGTGAGGAGGCGGAAGCCGCTGGAGTTGGTGGAAGAGTGGAGCAGTGGGCAGGGGGAGGAGGGCGTGGACAAGGTGGTGGGAGTAGGTGGGAAAAGGTCGGGCAAGGGGAAGAAGACGAGGAGGGAGAGGGCGGCTAGTATGGGCGGGGCGTGACACGTAGTGAATTTGCGCAAAACGGAACACTTCGCGATACTTGGGTGCATTCCAAACTATGAACCTCGCCGTTCCGCTCGACTCTTTCAAGACACAAACAAGAGGAGGGTCTGTGCAACGGCCAGGCTTTGCAGATGGACTCATGAATCGTAGTCAGTTGGTATCGTTTACGGGACTCTCATCTCTGATATGGAGTGTCCTAACTCGCCTACTACAGTTTCACGCTCTTAACCAACCCGCTCTTGATTCCCGTCAGCTCGCCCTTATAGCCACCCCTCCCCTCGCCACCCTTATACACCTGCCTCGTACTCCCCAGCTTCTTCTTTTTCGCCTCATACGCCTTCTTCTTCTTGACCCTGGGGTTCCGCACGTCTTTCTTGCGGTGCGGCGTCAGGCCCTTGTTCTTCTCGATCAGGTAGCTGATGGCCCGGTGCCCATCGGGCCCGACCTGCTCCTTTTCCACCACCACGCCGCCCTCACGTGAGGCGCGGGCGTGGGCGGCGGAGAGAGCTTGCTTGTCGGATTTCTTCTGTGCCGAGCGCGCGGCGACCATGTCGTAGTAGTCGTCGTCGCTGCCGGCGCCGGCTTCGCCACGCAGCTCTTTGGCCACGCGTCTGTCTTCGTCGTCGCTGTCGCCACCGAGCTCGTTGCGCGCGTCGCCCTGCCGCTTGCCGCGCTTCTCGGCTTCGGCAATCAGTCGGGCCTGGCGGTCTCGTAAGCGCTCTTTGTAGGGCAGGTCTGCGTCGCCACCGGCATCGCGGCCGGCAGCGCCACGCTTGTTGGCCTTCTGCGCGATTTGCGACGTGTAGAATCGCAGGCTCTTCTTTCTGTTCGCTTTTTCGGCTATCTCTTGGGCTGTGAGCTCGGTTTCTTCGCCGAAGTCGGAGTCTTGGGTGTCCAGTAAAGGAGCAACTGCTTTGGAGGGCTTGGCCTTTGCGGTCTTTTGGCGTGTGCGGGACTCCGTGAGAGACGTCAGCGCGGCGAGCTCTTCTTCTGTCTTGCGCATTCTCTCCGCGCGTCGAGCTTCGGCGTCGGCCTGTGCAACTTCCGCAGCACGTTCGGCAGCACGTTTCGCTTTGGACCTCTTCGGCTTCGATGCTGGACGCTCGTCAATCGTTGCAACGGCGCGAGTACCAATACTCTTTTGTAAGGCTCCCTCTTCTGGCTCCTCTTGGATAGCAGGCAGCTCATTGCCGATCGTAGCTTCCGAGACGACATGTTCAATCCGTAAATTCTTTGCCTTTAACCACACTTGCCGGCACTTGACCATACTGTCCATGACCGGGTGGTCTCGAAGTTCAGTCGGATTCATAGCGACGCCGTTTGACATACTATCATCCGACGTCGAGGTGAGAAGAGCG
>NAJN01000771.1:0-17441 GCA_005059845.1 Cryomyces minteri | reverse complement strand
CTTTGAGGAACGGCGTAGGTAGGATGCGCAGGAATCGCTGACTCCTTGGTAGTGCGCCTACGGGAGCGGCATTTGGCTTGGTGGCCCCGTAGCCGATGGGAGACATTTGTGATGGTGGTATCCAAGGCGCAAGGAGGTGCACACGACCACGTACAAGGTGAGGGAAGCGAAGCGCAGTTGCGAGAGCGTAGATGGCACCAGCGGAGTGTGCGAGTATGGAAAAAGTGCGAATCTTGAGATGCTCGCATGTTGCGAGGATGTCTTCTGGCCAGCTCAGGGGTGTACCAGATCGATCGATATGTGGTTCGCTGGCGCCGACACCCGGTCGATCTAATGTAATCAGGCGCAGCTTGAGCGTGTAGGCGAGGTCGTCGTAGAAGGCCGTGACATACCGGGTGAGGCCCATGCCAACGCAGACGAAGACTGCGGAGCCATTTGGGTCGCCCACTTCGGAAAAGGAGATAACGCGACCGGTTTGGGGGTGCCGGATTCTCTGAGAAAGACGAGATGCGAGCAGGAAACCATCGACGGCGTCGTCTATCGAGTCACGACTCGATGATGTTCGCTCTTCAACGATAACATCTGGTGACCTGCTAGCGTTGAACACTTCACTCATAGATCTTCGTCGCCGATACTTCACATCGAAATCCAGCGGCAAGTCAGGGTGAGACCAACGCTGCTTGTTGTTCATTTCTACAGCTCGTTGTGACGAGGGTGGAGTAGTCCTGGGAGGTGATATATGACCAGCACTTGGAAGCAGTAAGGATTCACGGATGGTCACCGGTACGTCATGAGCGATATGACCGACGTCCTGGGGGTCCGGCGCGTGATGATAGAAGCTGGCGGCTGACTCGGGTCTGCCTTCCAGGGAATTCGTAGCCCTTCTCTCCCGCGGAAGGATAGTTTTGTCGGATGACCGATCAGACACATCAGTAGGAGGAGGCGCCTGGCTGATAGTTCCCACTACGTCGGCAAAGATTCCCAAGACTTTGTGCGCTTTCGCAGGTTGAAGACTGCGCTTCACAATGATCCGATCGGGTTCAAGATCCGACGATGATCCGGAGACCACTGAGTTTCTCAACATCTCTTGTCTCAGCGCCGCCAGGTCCTCTGGGAATATTCCAGCCTCCTTCAGTCTCAACTCTTTCCGCGCCTGAAGCTCCCTGATGCGCTTCATAGTGTCGTGCTCTTCGTCAAGCACACTGATGCTGTCGAAATCTTTGGCTAGTACCTCTTCTTTGATAGGCTTGTCTCTGGGTGTGTTCTGCCGACTTGACTTGCGTGAACCTGTTCTCTTCGAGGTGCTGCTGTCTTGGCTTGGGCTCGACTTGTGGTGGAGTGACGAGGAGCGTCGTGGTATCATGCCAGCTGGGAACGGTGGCGACACCGGCATACCGGTCTGCTCAATGACTACCGGTCTCTTCCCCGCCCTCTTGGGGCTGTCCTTGATAATCTCACCCTCCAGTTTAGGCTTTTCAAGCGATGTAGGCTCCTCGTCGATTGTAGAGTCCCTAACGAGACGTCTCTTCCGGGGACTCGGGGTCTGTACACCAACTATGTCTCTCGATGTAGGGTCTGAATATCTGTCTACGGCGACATCCACAGGCATAGCGGCGATACCTGCGGCTCGATTCCGCTCCATCTGCCTGTTCACCCTCCACATCGCCCATTCTGAAGATCTTTTGTACGCTAGCCTCTTGTTCGCTCTGACAGGCTTCTTCTCGTCGTCCGATGATTGGCTGGCATTTGATAGGGTTCTGAAATGGAATCCTACCAAGCTTTTCTCGGCTTTGCCAGCGTCGCTGGCGTCTCTCGAATGTAGTGAACCTGAGTCTCTCGAGCCTCGTGAACCTCTCGACCCCTCTGGCGTAGGTTGCAGATATTGTCTCAACAGACTTCTCTTCTCTAGTTTGGGAAGTGCCCACGCTGTCAACGGCGACAAGCCCGAAGGCGTCCTCGCTGTGCGAACGGTGGGTGGTTCGGCGGCGTCGTCCATGAATGCGTATTCATCCTCCTTTGGCCGATCAAAGGCGCCGTAATCCATGCCCCATTGTCCTCCCGTGGTTGTTTTGCTGCGAACGCTATGACTGGTCGAAGGCTTGGATGCAGAAGGTCGGATCGAAGGAGGTGATCGACTTCCGCTAATGCTGGGCCCATATTCGAAGAGATCCCTAGCAGGATTGGAGATGGCTTCGAGCGAGGAGATGAGGGAGGATATGACCTCTGGAGATGCGGGCTTTGGCCGAGCATAGTTGGGCGAGCGCTTCTTGGTACGGGTCTTGGTGTTTGAGGGGCCTGGACGCGGTTTATGCGAGACGTCTTTCAGAGAGGTTCGTGGTGGGACAAGCGGACCAAGAGGATACGCATCCATTTCCGCCAGACCTCGGGATGTGATGTACCGGTGATCTGGAAGCCTCAAACACTGGCGCAGATCACACAAGCCATGAGCGAGAGGGCAATCAAGGCGCAACGGGGCGGGCCCGACTTTGGAGAGATGATGTTGTCGCGCGGAGTCGCCTAACGTGTCTGGGAGCACGAGTTAGGATTGACGATGAACAGTGTTCGCCGGGGTGCGTGTGAGGTACTGTGCGCAAGTGGACGGCGGCCAGCCTTCGAGATTGTTCAGTCGGATTCGCGCTGGAGCTGGATTCCGGTACCTTAGGTTCGTGCCATGGAACACCTCACATGGCGACAGGCGACAGGGGAGAGCCGATGAACACGCACTCGGGAACGGGAGCTACCCACCCAACCTAACCTTAACTTGCCTTACCTTACCTTACCTCGACTTGGGTTATGTTACCCTAAGCCCACATGCTGGAACTCGAACTCGAAAACGAACTCGAAAACGAACACCTTGGCACGCGCTAATCGCAGTCCGTCTGAACCATCGCTGCCGGGCCATCGATCGTCATCTTGAAACTTGGAGGCCTGCCCTGGCGCGCCTGGGAAATCCTGATCCTGATTCTGATCCTGTCCTTGACCTTGATCCTGGTCCTGGCCGACGCATTCGCATCCATCAGCGATTCATCGCGACCGACGCGACGGTCACGAGACTCAGTCAAGGATGATGCGACTACCCTGAAGCTGGCCTGCCTAGGCCGCATTCCTTGAGGGAGACTGCGGCGCGACATTAAGATACGGCTCCTCTCCCCACTCCAGCATCGTCGACCTTAAACACCTACAACAGCTCTCTTGCTTCGAAATCGCGACTGGCTTGATCTGGTCTGATCCGATCTGATCTGATCTGATCTGATATACATATCCACGACATGTCCTCTTTCATCTCCCTCCCACTCCTGTCCTTCCTCGCCCTTCCCGCCCTGACCTCCCCATCGACTTCTCTGAACATCCTCTTCTTCTACGTGACATGGACCACTCTAGTGCTCTCTCACTCTCCCCTGAATGTCGAAGTCTACGGCTCTCTTGCCATCCGTGCCATCTTCTACATACTGTCATCCCTCCTCTTCCTTGCCTTCGACACAGCCTTCCCCAGCCTGGCAGTCGGCGTCAAGGCGCAGGGTGAGAGCGCAATACCGTCTCGCGCAGGCAAGGACAAAGCCGCAAGAGTCGTAGCAGTCGCGACCTTCAACGTGCTCTTGGGAGTCGCGCTGCAGACGGGAACCGAGCTGCTCTTCACAGAGGTCTTCCACGTGCGGAGCGGAATCAAAGTCACCGCGTCTTTGCCATCGCCGTGGGGCATCGCCAAAGATCTACTCAGCGCGTTCGCAATCCGCGGAGTGCTGCACTACGCCATCCACCGCTACATCCTCCACTCGGAGTCCTCTTTCTATCTGTCGCGATGGCACAATACGTGGCAGCACAGCGTCCGCGCTCCCTATGCTTTTGTGGCCACTTACGACCACCCAATCTGCTACGTACTAAGTCTCTGGGTTCCAACCTACGCGCCAGCCCTGCTCTTTCGCTTCCACGTCTTAAAATACCACCTCTTTACCGCGTTGGTGTCGCTTGAAGAAGCGCTCGTGTACAGTGGCTATTCAGTGCTCCCTTCCACGATAGTCTTGTCCGGCATGGCCAGACGCACGGACGCGCACTTTACATCAAAGGGCAGTGGCAATTTCGGCGTGTGGGGACTGCTGGATTGGCTGAGTGGGACGACTGTCGCAGGCGGCAAGGACGTGATAGATGACGTTGGTGACGAGATGGAGAAACATGGTGTGGCGAGACGGGCTAGCGATGCGATTGAGAATGGGAAGGGAATGGTCGAGGATGCAAAGGAGAGGTTGGGCGGTGCTGAGGCGGGCGACAGGAAGAGCAAGAGGAACGAGAGGAGGCAGATGAGGAAGGAATCGGTGCCTTGCATCGAAGAAGAGTGACACAATCGCATGGGTATGTGGGCCAAGCAGGCAGGGCAAGTCATGCACGAGACATTGTGACAGTTCTGAAGAAGGCTTTGAAGTCATTCCTCACTGAGGTCGGAATCGTGGTTCGAATGTTGATTTAGATGGGAGCGGCAATCGATACCCTTTCCGGTCCATCTCACGTTCTGGATGCTCCGGCCGTGTGTTCTCGGGCTAGCCATCCGTAGTCACGGTGAATCTTGATCTCATCTCCCTGATGTTGAAGTTCTTGTTCCAGCGTGACTCCGTCTTGTTCTCCCGGACCTGCGGACGACGGTCCTTCCTCTTCGTGTGTGCTACAAACATTCAGATGTTGCAGTGTTGTAGGTGGCAAAGGCGAAGACCCCTTGACGACAACAACCCAAGTCAAGCCCTCCATCCGGGGATTTAGTTCTGGCTTGTTTAGCGGCCGTCGTCGAGGATGAGACAACGGTCCGCGGCTCAGGGCAAAGTTTGTACATTGACAAGGCAGTCGGCGCAAGCACATCTCACTGCCGTAACGTACGAGCGGGTCTCTGTAGGTGTGTTCTCGGTACGCTGTGAAGCACATCCGCACATTGGTGAGTTGAGAATTGTCGGTGGAACGGGCTCGGAGGGCTCCTCAAGGTTGCTTTCGCGCCTGATTCCACGCTCCTGTGCAATGACGATAATTGCGCCCACCCCGACAGGCCCAACTCCAAGTGTCCAAGTTACTCGACCATCTCCTGCGCCCCCAGCCTCCCCGAGCTCCACAGCCTCACTGGGCTCAGCTTCGAGGCAACCATCGACATTGTTACTGACATATCGGCATCAGCCTCAGCTGTCGACGGAGAACAGAGCTACGTCGCTCTTGCCCGTCTGCCTGGTTGAGGCATTTCTCCAGGACTGGCTGCTGATCGCAGTTCGCGACCCCCCACTTCGCTCCGCTTCACTTGCCAGCTCAGCAGCCAGTAAGCGGCCACTCACCTATTTCATCTCGAGAGCATCGCCCTCTTCTCCCTCACCCTCCTACACACCTACAACTCCACCACTCATCACCTTGCTCGACCGAGGTTCATCGATTCTTCTTGCGCGAGCAAACGAGACCAGAAATCAGACACGACCACACTCCACTTGATCGGCCCGCTTCAAAACACAACCACCGACATGTCACAGTACGGTGACTACGACGACGGTCCCCGCCGCCAGAGGACCCATCGCACCCGCCCTCGTGAACGCGGCGACCCGGAGTACGTCCAGGAAACGACCTACATCGAGCGCGGCCACGGCGCTCCACCTCGCGATCTCGTCTACAGACCACGTGAAGACAGCGTCGAAGACATTCCTCGCGAATTCCCACCTGCCGAGGCGGCACATCGCAGAACACGCCAGTACGAGAACTACGACCCACCAAGAAGACGCGCGAAGTCGGTGGGAAGAGGTAGCTACTACGGAGACGACGACCGCTATCCTGACTACGCCGGGCCAGCTGGAGGCGCCGCTGCCGGTTACGCTGCGGGAAGAGCCAGAAACGGTAGAAGAGATCGGAGGAGGGATGATCGCGACGACTACTACTCTGACGATGGACGCAGCCCACGTCGTCGCGAGCGCAAGAAGTCGGGCGTTGGTGAAGTTCTGGAGGGCCTCGGACTAGGCGGCATCGTCGGCGGCCTGGTAGGTGGCTCGAGGAGCAAGAGCAGGGATCGTGATCGTGATCGTGGTGATCGTGGTCATCGCAGAGGAGGTCGATACGACGACGATTCGCGAAGCCGGAGCCGGGACCGTGGCGGCAAGAGCGAAAGGAAGTGGGCACAGGCTGCGCAGGCCGCGATAGTCGCTGGTGCAATCGAGGCGTTCAGGAGCCGCAACGAGCCCGGGCCGTGGACAGGAGAGAAGGGCCGCAGG
Source organism: Cryomyces minteri (assembly GCA_005059845.1). Lineage (NCBI taxonomy): Eukaryota > Fungi > Ascomycota > Dothideomycetes > Cryomyces > Cryomyces minteri. Next base: position 11,220 of record NAJN01000771.1, on the reverse strand, counting down.
ATAGCTACTGCAGCTTTGGGTGCTGGTGGTATTGACGGTCTCGTCGATCACGATCCAGACAAGAAATCGAAGCGCCATCTTGCGGAAGCCGTCATCGGTGGCCTCGCCGCCAATCACTTCGCCAACGGACCGAGAGAAAAAGACAGAGACATGGACGGAGACGGCTCACGTTCCCGCTCCCGCTCCCGCTCAGCCTTTGGTGGACGCTCTCAATCTAGGGGTGGTGCAGAAGGCGACGGAGGAGGTGCCGGCGCGCTCAAGGGTCTCGCAGCTGGAGGTGCTCTCGCGGCAGCGGGCAAAGCCATCTACGACCGCGTGCGCTCCAAGTCGCGCCGTCGCCGCTCTCCCTCCGCCTCTAGCGAGGACAGCTACGCCCCGCCGTCCCGTCGTGGCCGCTACAACGACCGGCGCTCCCGCGACGGCGGCTACGACAACGACGACAACCAAGTCGCCCGCAGCGGCGGAGGTGAGCGCTACCACCGCCGTGACTAAGCGAGGGTACTAGTCAACACCATGTCATGTTTCACTAACATGGCATAGGTGGAGCGAACGCGAACAATAACGGCGAGAACCGCAAGCGCAGCAACAGCTCCGACTCGTCCTCGTCCGCCTCAACAACAGACATGGAAGACAAGAAAAAGAAGATGCGCGGCAAAGAGCTCCTCACCGCCGGGCTGGCCACCATCGCCACCATCCACGCCGCGCACGGCATCTACAGCAGCATGGCGGCCTCGGACAAGCGCCACAAGCTCGTCGACGAGGGCGCCATGTCGCCGGAAGAGGCGCGCAAGAAGAAGTCCAAAGCCTGGCTGCAAGACGCGGCGGCCGTGGGCATCGCCGCGCTGGGCATCAAGGGCGCCTTCTCCGAGTGGAAGGAGATGACGGAGCAGCGGCACTCGATCCACGAGCTCGAGGTCAAGAAGCGGCAGCGCGAGCGACGGCGCAAGGAGGAGCGCGAGCGCATGCAGAATGGCATGGACGGCGCGTACGGGAACGGCGTCGTCATGATGCCCGTCGCGCAGCCGCTCGGCCAGCCGCTCGGCCAGCCGCTCGTGTACGCCGACGGGAATCCGTACGCTGCGGGTGGGCTGCCGCCGCCGCCCATGGGGGGCCCGATTCCGAGATACTGAGGGCGTCGGAGGAGAGAGCGCACGTGCTGGTTGATTGGTGCTTGGAGGGTTGGTAGTCCGTGGTCTCGACGAGAACGATGTCGTGTGCGGCCTTGGGTGGAGGGTGCTCGGGTCACGAGACTGCTGATGACTTGCACGCTTTCTCCTTCTCGAGTGCCGCATTATGGGGCGTGGGGGTTGGGGGTGTGAAGGGGGGCCTTGTTCACTGACGACGACAACGAATTGCGACGATACCTGGTTTGCTGCCTCTGTTTCGTGGTCTCTTCATAGTTGCTCCTTACGATGTTCGTGGGACCGGTCACGTAGAAACGAAACAAAACGAAACGACACGCATCGAAACGAAACGGTGCCCCCCCTCTCTCCTCTGCCTCCCTGTCCGCACATGCACAGGAGAGCCAATCGCGCCTCCTGAACCCCGCGTCCACTCCGACATCGCACCGTGTCCTCCTCTCGTCGCTCCGTCGGCTCGAAGGATCTCACTCCACGATCACATCCCGCCCTCTGCTTCGGCGCCCCGAGCACCCCTGCACGCTCGCCAGATCAGATGGGCCCCCATCTGGACGTACAGCCCAGACCCTGCAACACTCATCGCGTGCACCCTGAAGCGGAACGTCCAGCGCGACCAGTGTCGATGGCGTGGTCCGCCGAGCACACGTGCAGTCGCGAGGGGAGTCTGGTTGTGAGGAGCGTCATCGCCGATTTCGTGACTCTGGGGATCAGGCAGACGTCACCGACGGCTTCGTCGGGGGTTTGAGAAGTATGGCTGCCACGCACTCTCGACTTTTCCGCTTCGAAGCCGATCCTGGAAGACGGGCGCGGTAGAGCGCCCAGACCTGTTTGTGAGGGCATGCCGAGCTCGAGAGGTGGGCCGCTGCGTTCTGCGCAGAGGCGGACAGGCAGTCGTGGCTGGCCTGATAGCTTGCACTCACCCGAGACGGCGTGTATGGCTCTTCCTGGTTTAGACTGCACAGGTGGCACTTTTCTTCAGTGCTCTCATATTCAGGATGGAAGCTTTGAGTGTGGAAAGTCCGAGAAAGTCCCACCAAGGGATTCGCTGGGGAGGGCTCCGAGAAGACTTTGTAGGAGGCCCTCTTCCAGATCACGCAATCTAGGCTATTTCGGGGGCGTCGTCTGTGTCCGTCTGCACAGTTTGGATCCCTGAAGCCTTGGAACAACACTACGTACAAGGCTTTTTGAGATTCAGCTCCTAGGAGGTTGCGAGTGTTTCATGAGGATCCATGGGTTCTTGAGTTCCACCCACGTTCTTTATCTATCTTCCAGCAAGGCGACCAAATATCGACCGGAGACCCTTCGTCCGAGGCATACTACGCCGTGTCAACTGTAAAACCGGGTTGCCCCTATTGTCTTGGGTGGTGGCCTCCGCGCCCTTCTTGAGTAGTAGCCGTACGATAGCATCGTTTCCATTCTTAGCCGCATAATGTAGCGCCGTGATGCCCCTTTGGTCTTGCGCGTTGACGTCCGCATCCTTCTCAATTAGTAGCTGTACGACGGCCTGGTGTCCTTTCTCAGCCGCACAATGTAGCGCCTTTCGGCCATTTGTGGTTTGCTCATTAACATCCGCGCCCTTGTCTAGCAGTAGCTGTACGACAGACCTGAGTCCTTCCCGAGCTGCCCAATACAACTCCCCATGTGGGGCGAAAGCTGCGCCATTGACGTCAGATCCAGCTTTCAGGAGCAGCTTTTGTGTGTACGAGTGCAATATTTCATCAACGGTCCTCGGATCCACTGCTATCCTCGGACTCGTATGCGCTCTAGTGTCTCTTGCCACGGCATACTCTGCCACGGGCTCAACGCCAGATGTTGCATTACTCCGATGCTTTCCGGTAATAGATGGCAACACCACATCGAACTGCGCTGCCCTTCTAGCAGCTGCATGAGATCTATTGTCTTTTGACTGTTCCGCAACGCCGGCAGCGGCAACGGATGTCGGCTCAACATGTGTTTTCTCTTGGTGTGTGTCCTTTTGGTCCTTCGAACGGGTTTCGTCGGCATTTTTCTTTGCATCGTCAGCTTCAGCTGTCTTCTTACGGTCTTCCTCTTTTTCGATTTCCAACAGTCTCCCTTCGGCTATGTCATTCACAACATCGAACTCTGTTCGCTTGTCGGGTCCGTTGGCTCGTATTTGAGTCAAGATATTGCTTTCCTCCCTAGAGAATCCGTGGGCATTATGGACATAGCGTTCTGCGTCTGGCAGCCTATGGCTTTGAGTTGAGGCAGGAGCAACAAGCTGCGGGTTTCCAGCAGAAGGCATCACTTGACAGTAGGTGACCTTTGCTACCTCTTCTCCAGTTTTCGTCGACCAGAGCTCATTCTTTTGTGCCTCGGGGAAAACCTCTTCTTCTATCGACTGGTACTCATCAGGACCAGAGTCGTTGTCCACGGAGCCGGATGGTTCGAAGTCATGTCTTGTTGTTCGTGGTACTTGGGCAGGCGCTGACTCAGGCCTGGCAGCGTTCGGTGCTGAGAATTCGTTAGGCCGCATTATCACCCTTTGCACATTCACCTCTTCGGCAGTACCACTCTGAAGCCCCTTGGTCCTTTGGTAAGGCTGGGTCGAGTGCATTTTCTCTTCCATTACGTGCGTTCCTGTAGAGTTGGGCTTGATAGGTCTCTCAGGGGTTCTGGGGTTTGTTAAAGCTTCTCGTCCGATGCCTTGCCGCAACCAACTAGATCTCAACAACGTCTTTGCAGTCGAGCGATCCGTCGGCTTCAGACTCATGAGGCTCTCTATGCATTGAATCCCACTCTCACTAATCCTTTTCGCCTTCAGGGCCTTCGACGGGAATGACGATTTGCCATCGCAGAATCTCTTAAGAGATTTCAGGTCACGGAAAGGCTTCTCCTGACATAAAACTTCGTATAGAACCGAACCCAAGGCCCACATATCGACGGCGTTGGTGTAAACATCGGTATCCTCATCATCGTCATCAATGTAATGGAACATCTCCGGTGCGAGATAGCCTTCGGTACCGACTCGGGTCCTGAAGGCAGTGTCATCTTTCTGGACTCGCTTCGAGATGCCTAGGCATGCGTCAGTGCTGGGGAATTCCACTTATACGTTTCTCTTCACGAAACGCGAAGAATCTTCGACATTTGGAAACTAAGACACTTGAGAGTAAACCAACTAAGCACAATGCTCTTAGCTGTTAGGGTACAAGCGTCTCTGCGCAAGACTTGCAAGTAAGGCAGAGGATCGAACAGTGCAGGAACGGTGCTTTACCGAAATCGCCAATCTTCACCCTCCATACAGGCGGCCCTTTAACAACCACAAAGATGTTCTGCGATACCGATTAGCAACCGCTCGATTGTGTAGACAACAACTACGTACCTGCGGTTTGAGATCACGATGTGCAAAACCAGATGCGTGCATTATTTCCAACCCCTGAGCTACTTGTTTTGCAATGTCCTTCGCATTGTCTTCAGGTATCGGTCCACTAAGGCAATTCGACAAGTCACCATGTTCGAAAAACTCCATTGCAAGATATATCGACTCGTTGCTCTCGTACCACCCATGGCATTGCGCGAAATGCTCTTGGTACTAAATGGTGGTGTCGGTCAGAAAGGACTCTGCAAACGATAGGGGAACGCACACTGTGGCAGTTTGAGGGTAACGTCGGTCTAGAATGTTATCAGACAAGAAGCTCCGCACGTTGGTCTTCATTTGTGTTCATATGCTTCAACCTCCTGTTTTTGGCGTGACAATAAAAGTCGCTCTCGGTACATTCCGGGCAGCGTGATTTATGGTAGTGCTTTCGCGGCCGCACGGAAATCTGCAGGAATACCACATACCTTAGAGAACTTCGCGATCGCTCCAAGCTCCTTCACGTAGTCAATGTTGGAACCCTTCTGTATCTGTTTCACAGCCCTTGTCTTCCCCTTGTTGCCCTCAACTTCTAACCACACTTTGCCGAACGCACCTCTCCCAAGTTCCTTGTTCCGTACCCATCTCTCTTGCACTCTACGACCCTGCTGATAAACCGAGTGCTCCGTGAAGTAAGTGCTGAAGTTCGTGTCCAGCCTGAAGTACTCAATCAGGTCGTCCATGACGGGAGCGTCGATCGACCCGTTTGGTCAGACGTGATCGAAGCCTACTGTACTTTTCGCGACCACCTTTTTATCGACGTCGACGTGGTTCAGGCGCTGAGACTTATTCAGGTTCTGGCGAAAATCAAGGTAGGAAGCAAAGCTCAGAAGAGCCCACAATATCGAGAGTCAACAGCACCCTAACGTTTCAGTCAGCGAGCTCTACCATGGCAGTTCGTCTTGCGCGACCGACGGTGGTAGACGGACCAAACTTAAATACACTACTTGTAGGTTGTCTCGTCGTGGACGGGAGCTTAAGAAGGCCACGGACCGAACCTTAGTTACGTCTCGGGTTGTGATCGATCGCCGAGTCGTCTTCACTGCCAGTTGATTATGGTTTATGGTTCTGTCGAACAAAATCGACACGTTTCCGCTCTGAAACCAGCATACTGGACGTTGCTAGGTGAGGCGCAAGGTGACGGTCATGTCTGCTAGGTTCAGCTTGGCACAGCCGAGGCGGCACAGCATGACAGCAGGCGGCTCTGCCGCGCTACGACCTTGCTCGCACATCTGTGGGTTGGTCCAAGTTTGGGCACTGTGTTGGATCTCCGTCCTTGCTATTGACGTAGAACACCAGCGACGACGTAGTCCTCGTTTGCGTCTTTGATCATGTTGGATGGAGTATCATTTGCCCTTGCGGTCATCGCAGCTGCGGACCTTTGTTTGAAGTGAGTGAGATATAAAATCCGTTACACATTCAACCAGACAGTCGACCGAGACTCCTTGGGGACAGTAGTTTGTCGAACATTCATACTAGAGAAGATAGCAAGTGTGTCTCGGAAGTGAAGATGTCCAGTGAACTTCTTCCCTAGATTTCCTTCAGATCTCTTCTTCGATTACAGACCTTACCTGTGTCCCACTAACATTACCTGGGTAGATATGGCAAGATACTGTCGGCAAAGTGCGAGGCCTACAAGCATGCGCATGTTGAGATAACGGAGGCTTTGCTACGTATTCAGTACACTTGGGACAAAGTCGAGACGCAGCTCGACGTCTTACGAAACATAGCAAACGGCCTAGGCGAGAGGTTACAAGTACATCACAATCAAATGCTTCAACGGCTTCAAGGGAAGCTCCAAGCTGCCACCACGTTGGTCGATGGTTTCTTGGGTGAGAAGGAGGGTCGCGCGTATATCATCACAATACCAAGGTACCCATAAACTACAACCAGCAGAATTCGTCGACGAACATTTTATTTCTCGCTGTAGAGAGTCCGTGCGACTTTTACGACCATATATCTGAGAGCTCCTTCGTCCGTGTAGTTCTAGTTGTCGTATTACGTTCATCAGTACTCTTGCGTTGCAGATCACCTTCTCTATCGTTCCTCCACGCAATCACTGACACTCGTGCTCAGGAGACTAAGATACGCAATCTATGCCAAATCGTCCCTTGGAAGGATGGTTGAAGATCTCGAACGATGGCACAGGGAATGGGATCCATCGTGGATCATGATTGCACGCATAGCGACGTCGGCTATCGACAAAGAGATCACCGCTCAAAAGGCTGCCAAGAACCAGTCCGTCTCAATAGTGCGAGGGTTGCGGGACGCCCATCGTATTAACTCGCAAACGTCAGAACCCCCAACAACGACATTCCTTCCGCGAGAAGTTCTAGTACAGGGGGATGCCTCTCGAATCCGATTCTCCTCGGCTGGCATCTCGCTCAATGTCGAGAAAGCGACCCCGGTGATAGTAGACAGAGTGCCGTATCATCCCGAATCGGGCTTGGCTAGAGCCACAAAAGATGTTCGGGACCTTGCGCGTGTCCTTTCGCAAGTGGATCCCGTCACTTGCAGCTTGTTGGCCTGTCTAGGTGTGATAAAGATCTTGGACGCCTCTGGCAGCGCATCTGCCTTCGATTTCCTCTTTACAGTTCCTGGCAGCAGCAGGACTATCCGTAGCTTGCGCGATCATCTGCTTTATTCAACCCACTCGCATCCTCTCGACGAACGTTTCGAACTTGCGAGATTAATGGCACGGTCTATCATTTTCCTACACAGCCGGGTTCGTCCACAAGAATATAAGTCCTGAGAATGTACTGGTAATGGAGCAAGCGGACACTGTTCTTGGCAAGCCGTTCCTTGTTGGATTTGAGAAGTTCCGTTTGGCGGACGGTCAAACATACCGCTCAGGAGATGTGCTGTGGGAGGAAAATCTCTATCGCCATCCCAAACGCCAAGGGCCGCAGCCCGAAGAGGACTACGTGATGCAACACGACATATACAGCCTGGGCGTCTGCCTCCTCGAGATCGGGTTGTGGACTTCGTTCGTGACCTATGACTCGCAGATGAAGGACCCCACACCGGGCTCTGGCTTAGATATCATGGCACAGCTGTCGTTGAAGGACCAACGGAAGAAAGCGTTTGAGATCGAAAGGATTCTGGTTGAGATGGCAAAAGACCGCTTGCCTAGCCACATGGGCAAGAAATACACAGATGTCGTCATCTCCTGCCTGACGTGTTTGGACAAAAACAATAGCTTTGGCAAAGAAGATGAGTTTATGGACGAAGACGGTGTTGAGGTTGGTGTCCGATATATAGAGAAGGTCAGTCATTCGAGCCACCGGAAACAAGGTTGCAATCCGGTCCGCGTGCGTACTAACACAACAAAGATCCTGCAGGCGATCGATGGTATATCCGTGTAGATGGGACTACGCTAGGGCATGCATCAGCGTACGAAGATCTTCGCAAGATGACACAGCAGGTCCGGCCACAGTTGCATATCCCCCAGACAGAACGCGATCGAATCCAGCGTTCTTCTTGACGTTTCTGTCTTCTTTCGACGGACTCCGAGTACCGTCTTCTTCTGGGCACGGTCCTCTTTTGAGTTGGGGCCTTCTTCTAGTTACTGTCTTTTTCCACGTACGGCCTTCTTCCGAGTACGGTCATCGGGCAAGTAAGGCGGCAGTGGCAGACTCTAGCTCCTATGGTTTGGTCTTCCAGCATCGCTTCGCACGCGTGCGCTCAGCTCCGTTTTATGCATGACTAGCAATAAGAAAACTTGAACAGCAAGACAGGAATGACCCAAGACGCGCACGTCTGTACAGACGTACGGTCAATATCTCCCAAATGTTCAAAGCAGCACGCACAGCGGGTACAAAGCTCTAGCAAAACAAGTGACATGCCGTCTTCCGCAGGCACGATCCTCACTACCCTCATGTACGCGAATCGGTCGTCCCCGAAAGCGTCAGTACGTCGCCGAGCAAGCTCTTCGGATCTTCATTGCCCTCCATCTCCGCTTCCAAGAAGTCGCGAGCGATTGCTTCCTAGATAAGACGACACAATCATTACCACCCTTGGAACACAACGATTCCTGCGTTTTTGGGAAGAAGGAACGTACGGCATCCTCCAGCTCAGCAATCTCGGCCTCCGGTATGACCGCGCACGCCGCAACCAAGTCCTCGCCTCTCGCAGACAACAGGATGAGTTCTTCGGCTCGCTGGACGATCTCTGGCGCAATGCCGTTCATGGCTGCGCAGCTGCGTGGTACGGACACCTTTAGTGGAAACTATCTTAGGTCCCATAAGAGGGTATACATACCAGGTGCCAAAGCTCGATATACTGCGGCCGTCTTTGTAGCTGATAGCGGTCATCTCGTTAGCATTAACACTTCGGTGGTCGCGCTTCGCAGCATACTTGTAGAGGTAGGTAATCTGGCTCTCCACCTCCGCGGCTTCTGTGTCGACTCGTATCTCCATGTGGCCAAACTTCAGAGATGGTCGAGGCTGTAAAAAGCCACTCTCGAAAATTTCTGGCTCCCCTAAGTACATGGACCGTATCGCTATTCGTGCTACTCACCGTGAAAATGCGTAGCTCCAAGGACCTTCGGACTCTCGATCCCCAAACCTAGTAGATGCTCGAAGACGCCACACGCCAGACCAGCACCATCTGTGATTTGCATCAGCTCTGCAAGACTCTCTCACGAGTATTCCATACATACCAGCTGACTCGGTGCCTTTGCCAAACTCGTCGATGATCAGGAGGCTTCGACGTGTCGCGAGACTCAAAGCTAATGATACCTGCTGCAGATCTATCATAAAAGCGCTTTGAATCTATGTTCATCAGTAAGCACCAGAGATTAGGTGAAGCTGCCCACCCTCGAGACGGTTTCCCTAGTAGCTATGCGGGTGAGGATCTTGTCTGTGAGACCGATCTTTGCGCTGTCCGCCGGGACAAAGCTGGCAGGGCATCAGCAGAGCCCTATCGCAAGCCCAAGCCTAGATCCCGCTTGACGAACCTTCCAATATGAGCCATGAAGACTATCAGAGCGACTTGCTTTAGGTAGACACTCTTTACCGAGTAATTCGGCCCAGTCAGCAGAAGCATGCTTGGCCCCGTCTCATTCCGTTGAGTAGCGGATCCATGAGAGCCGTCTGGGTGCGGCTGTTGAGAGAGACCGTCTGCCTCGCTGGGCTCTTCGGGAAATTCAGGGAAATCGTTACCAGCTCCACCCACAAGGTGAGTGCCGTTGGGGACGTACGAAGCAACAGTCAGCTCTTGTAGAGGATGACTGATTCTCATCAATTTTGCTCTTGCAGCTGCCAGCTAGGGTGTTCAGTCCACTTACCGACCACCCTTGATATCGATTACGTTCTCCTGCGTCATGCTAGGCCTCGCGAAATGGTACGTTCTGGCGCCTTGAGCGAGAGCGAGTAAGCTATCCCAACCTGTGTCAGCACGTCTTGGTCAGCTTCATTCTTACGCCTACTACCTGTCGAGTTCGCCGCAGATGTCGGAAGCGGATGTGAGCAGCTCTTCATGTTCCAGAACCGTCTGTGCAAGTTCATGAACAATCTCGATTTCTTTGTCTGTTCGTTAAGGTTACTGCGATGAGCCAGGATCTATAGTCTCCGTTCAGGTTATACACATACCGCAGATGAGCCCGTAGATATCGCCAAAATGAGCGTCCATCTCTGATACCTCCTTGTTCTTGTAGTAAACACAGTTCCCTGTAGTAAACATACGTTCCCAAGGGTCGGCTATGCCACCTTCGTATACTCCACAGCCGGTCTCCTCATCCAGCACCATCGCAACCAGGAATCCTATCTGTGGAAAGTAGATGACGTTCAGGTCCGATCGCAGATCTGAGGGGACACCTTCGGCGATATGACGAGCAACCTCGGAGAGAAGGTTGTCGATGCCATCGTAAGTACGCTTCATGTTGTCCAGCTCTTCGTCGACTCCTGTCTTCACAACGGTGCGGTGTTGTTGCGTCGATTCCTCAAAGTCGACCTTCAAGGTTTAGCATACTGTGTCGTTTTTGGTAGGAGACGTACTTACGACCTCAGTGATCCTCTTCCCAATTTGCGCGAAGTGGTAGCCTTCGAATTTGTCGAGTATCTGACTATCAATCAGCTCCGTTACATGCACAGCCCACCGAGAACGATCGTGTTTACTTTGTTCCATATTGCGAGTCTCTCGGCCCCTGCAACCTCCTGAAAGATATCTCTGATCTTCAGAGCATGATAGACGAACTGATATTTTTCCAGGTCAGTGACCGCAAACTCGTGAGGCAGTCGCAATACATTTCGTCGACGAAGCTGTCTCTACCGCTATCGAAGGTTTGAGAGATCAAGCGTGTCACTCCCTGAACCGAACCACACGAGGAAACCAACTCACTTGACAAATACTTGACCAAGCACCCCTAGCAATACCACCACCCTTTCCAGAGCCGCCACTAACTCCTTTACGCAGATTAACCATCATCATCCTCATGTTTTTGACACTTTTCAGATTTTTAATCAAGTCATCGAAGGGTACTGCGTTATCAGGACGCAAGAACACACTGATAGTATTTAAGCGTTCGTTGATGACTGAGATGTTCAAAGTTGGACGAAGAAAATACTGCCGTAAGAGGAACTTCCCCTGTGGAGTACGTGCAAGGTGGTGGAAAAGTCCATAAACAGAGAGTCCTTCTTTCGATCCAGAAGACGCTCTTATTGGACCTTGATTGTGCGAGTGTGGGTGCGATTCTGATTGCATTACCTG
>NAJN01000770.1:0-17445 GCA_005059845.1 Cryomyces minteri | reverse complement strand
AGCCGATCTCATCTATTGGCTGGTCTTCGTACACAACCAAAAACGCCGGCAGTGCCTGCGTCCGCTCCTTACAATCAGTCTCAGCATCGCTTCGGGCTCGAGGCTTCGAAGTATGCCGATGCCAACTACAATCCCTACGCCCAGGGCGTACCTCAGACTGCGACTGGCTCGAGCTTCTCCGGTAGGAGCTATCAGCAGTACGGCGGGAACGCTGGACGGCAAATATACTCGCTCCCGGAACAGGTGCTTGCTCCACAAGCCATGGAATATGGAGGTCAAGATGATCAAATGTCGCAGCAGCTCCGGATGGCCGAGTTGTATCTAGCTCAGCGTCAGCAGCATCTCCAGCAGCAGCTTATGGAGCTGCAGCTAGCAGCTGCAGCCAATCAGTTCCAGGGCATGAAGTTGAGCACCAACCAATATCAGCAGTACCCAAACACTCCAATGAGCCCTGAGATGGGTGTTTACAACCAGCAGCTCCAGAAGGGCATGTCACCGGTCCCTCAAGAGGTGCCCGGGCAACCGGGCTTGTACCTGGTCTACAACCCGATGACCGGCCAGCACTCATATGCTGTTGATCCAAGCGTGCAGCAGCGGGCTCGCGTTTCCAGCTCTCCGCCTCTTCCAGAATCGGGTTTCAGAGCTTCATCTCCAGATTCTGAGGTGCCCACGCCGAACTTTCGCGCTCAGATCTCTCCGCCACCACAGAGTAGTGGGTCCAGCCCTTTCGCTTCTCGTAGCCTCACACCACCGAAGAAGAGCCCATCACCTCCAGCCGATGTACAGCCCCTTCCACCGCCATCTGCGAACGCCTTCCGCCGCGGTGTCGGCATGCACAAGAAAGCTGCATCTCTAGCTTCCAACAATGCTCTCACGTCATCTCTGTCAAGTGTCACCGACGGAGCAAAGTCCTCATTTGTTCGTCCGAGTGGCTTCCCGCCGACTCCCACGACTGGTACTTTCGGTCCCGGTCAAGCTCGTGCTGGCGAACATCCTACACGCCAGCCTCGTGGACCTCCATCTCTTGAGGAGCTTGTCGCCATGCCAACGACAAAGCACGAAGGCAGCAAGAACTTCGCCACCCGCCAACGCCGCCGCGCGGTCAACAACCTAGTCCGCGCCGGCCTAGAACGCCATGGCATTACACGCGGCAGCAACGGCAGCGGGACTCCTGCCAGCGAGACCGAGATCAACTTCTCGCTATCTGAAGACGACGGGAGCGACAGCGCGCAGAGCGGCGGGTCATCTCGGAAGCAGAGCATCGGATCTCTGCGCGCCGCAGCCAATGGAGCCATCGGCAGTGAGATGAAAGAGCGCAGCCGCGAGCGTAACTCGCAGGGCTCCGTCGAAGGCCTTTGGGCCGCCAACAGCGTGAGCAGCGACGAGGGCACGAACATCGGTGGTAAGCTGGCCGAGGTCAAGGCCGAGCAGCCGCAACTGTGGGGCAAGGCGCCGCCGCAGGACCGCAGGAAGATGCCGATGTTGGTGTTGACAAGCGCGGAGAAGAGGAAGAGCTCGATGTTCTAGGAACCGGTGAGGGAAGAGAGATGGGTCTTGAAGCCGGCTGGCCAGAGTCCCACTGCAGCACTCCGCGAGTGCGCCACGTCTTGGTTGCGAGACTTGATGGCCTCGCCCTATCTCTTTTTTTTGGGCTAAACAGATTTTCATCCTTCAGTATCTTACGGCCTAGACGAATCTAACTCTTTGCTACGCTTGTACTGTAGCCACTGATGAATCTCTTTGTTGTTCCTTGGTACTCGCTCACCCATGTCGGACGGTGAACCCAATTCAGACTCTGGGTGGAGCTGAAACAGAAGGGCTTGTCCTTGATGGCCTGTCCGCTTTGCTCTCTCTATACCACAGTACACTACACTACACTCTCATCGTACTCTTCTCTAGAAAACATTTGTTGTAATGAAACGGTTTTGCGGATATAGGGAACCCCGCTGCTTGTAGTCTGTTTCAGCCACTCACGTGATCCCTATTGCACCTCGATGGCCAGGCTGAAACACATGGTCGCAGGTACGGTGCGAAGGGTGTGGGTTGCGTGGATGGAGGTGGTGGAGCATACACCAGTTACAGGTACTCGCCTTTTTACCCCTGAGCTGATAGACGACACGAACTGAAACGACAGTCTTTTGCTGCGCCTGTAAACTGTTTCTTCGTAAGCGATTGACTTGCTCCTTGAAATCCGTGGCTTCCTACAGCCTCTTTCACGTATGTGACCTCATATCTTGGACCTTTCCCGGATCGAGATGTCGTTCCACGGAAGTCCCAAGTACTCCCACATGTGATGGAATCTGGTGCATTTATGGAATGAGTTACTCTTCGGCTCCCTAATCACGTACATCAGAAAGGTCGCATACCTGTCGCTTCCGAAGAACGGCTCTGCGTCGCCCTTGGCATTGCGCACCCACATCCACGGCGCTCCGAACGCCCCAAGTCCGAGTACTTTCTGCGTGTTGTCAAGCAGCTTCTGCTTGTAAACAGGATCATCAGCCGCCCGCATGACCTGCTCGACCTCTTCCGCGCTGAAATGACGAGCCAACACCTCGGCCATGACGTCTGGTTTGCTCAGGTCCATCTGCTGCTCCCACATGGCGATCCAGAGCTCGCGGAAGACGTGCTCGAATTTTGGGACTGGGAAGGTTTCCTTTATGTAGACCATGCATCGTTGAGGCTGTAGCGTCTTGTGTCAATGCGGATCACGAAGGGATTCTTCGAGGGCGGGTTACCAGAAGCGATAGGATGGGGAAGAAGGACGGCGTTTTGACATTGGGCAGGCCGAATTAATTCTGGGCCCTCTTGCTGTCGAACTTGCTGTACGCGGCCTTGGCGGGGACCGTCCATGGGGGTTTGTTGCCTTCAGGGGGTCAACCGGGAGAGTCCAACGAAGGTCGACATTGACATGCGAACCACTTCCCACATTGACACCCCCTAGAAAAATTGGATGGAATCTAAGGGTGATCAGTGATGCGAGGATCGGACTGTGTGAGAACTGAGCGCATGGAAAGACTCACTCTACTTCAACGCCATACGATGCTAAGGGACTTTTGTTCTTGAGGAGGTATACTATGGCGTAGTAGGAGTATGGAGACACTAAGGTAGGTCCAGTCTATATCAGAACAGATGATCATCCAAGTTGTAGAAGCCGAGTCGTCCCGTACCACAGTCAAGATACGCATCTATCTTCCCGTTCATTGTGAAGAACTCCAAACACGGGCGCACGTTATGCTCATACGAGGAGGCGAAGATGTATGCCATTATGTAGGAATCAACTCGTTGTTGTTGTTGTCTTGGCTGCGAGCTGGAGAGTGCGGGGCGCTCGCGTCAGCGTCAGCCACGACGAGGTCAACCTCGACTACATTGACCTCGATCACTAATCCTCACGTTCTCTTCACCTCGAATTCATGTGCAGCAGCCTTCATTCTCTCGAGTCCGAGGTTGCTGGCAATGTCAGCTTTGCTGCGGCCGGCGAACATGTAGAGTGATCGACGATTCTTGGGACAATCCCGATATACAGCTTTAAACATCCACGAGCTCTTCTTCCTCGTGGAGGACCTCGGTGTCCTCCTTTGCTCTCTTGATATCTTGCTATCGTACTGCCCTCCTCGACGATGTCTCAAGACAAGCAAGTCGCCCTTGTCGTCGGTGGTTCAAGAGGAATTGGAAGACAGGTGATCACTCAATGCCACCGTATTCTGAAACATCATCCTTACCTTCGACACTCAGATCGCCGTTGACCTTGCGAAGAATGGCTTCGCTGGTCTGTGTTCGGCTCACAGATTGAAACGCTCCAGCTGATGTCTGTACAGTCGTCGTTGCAGCAAAGAGCGTGTCCGATGCCAGCACCGTCGATCCGTTCCCGCCAGACCCAAACTCTCAGCAGTCCACGATCAGTACTGTGGAGCGAGAAATCCGCGAAGCTGGTGGAGACGCTACTGCCGTACCTGTCGATACCAGAGATCCCGAGAGCGTTCAGCGGATGGTAGCGCGGACTGTCGAGGTAGGTTAATGATTCTTGAAGTAGCTGCAGCCTCAAGAAAAGCTAAGGAAGGCAATAGCTTTACGGCCATTTGGACGTAGTGATCTACAACTCAGGGGCAATATGGTGGTCTTCTGTCGAAGGTACATCCAAGGGGTTGGCTGTTCAACTCGCTAGCATATTGCAGATGCAGTACTCAGCAGACTACGTATCTGCCAAACAATCCAGCCTCCTTAGTGCTCTGAATTTCTCCATGGCAGTACTAACCTTTGTTTAGGGACCCCCATGAAACGGTTTCAGTTGATGCAGCGTGTAAACCCCGAGGGACTATATGCGACCGTCCAGGCGGCTCTACCAGTCTTCGCCCAGAACAAGTGGAAGGGCAGGATCATTGTTGTCAGCCCTCCGATATATAGCCGCTTCATTCGAGGGAAAACAGCATATGCGTGTGTGAGTCTGCTGCATCTTCTACGCGAATGCTAACAGATTTCTCTACAGAATGGGCAAGATCGCTATGGTAAGTCGACGCAGCTTCCTTTTCAAGACTCTTTTCACATGCAACGCCACACAGACACGCATCTTGTCCGCACGCCATGCGTGAATGCTCTCTGACGCATCTTGCAGTCGGTCCTCACAAAAGGCCTCGCAATGGATTTCGAACGCGAAGAAAGGAACCAGATGGCTATCACAAGCATCTGGCCCGCCACGGTATGCTTGCTTCATCTTCGTGTGATCGTTGACAGGGCTTATGGTCCCAGGCAATCGAGTCGGCAGCGACGAAGGACCCTTCGTATGTCAGAGACCTCCGAAAGCCAGTGAGTGAATCCGTTTCAAGGACCTGCTCCAAGAGGAAATCGTCTGAACTGCAGCAGACAATTTTTTCCGATGCTATCCTTGCTATGCTTCGAGCTCCAGCAACAATCGTGAATGGCTGCCTTGAACTCGACGAAGACTTCCTGCGCAAGACTGGAGTCACAGATTTTGCGAGGTATTCAGTAGTTGAAGGCTTCCAGCCTCGTAGAATCATGCCCGCTCAATTTCCGGACCTCACCGTTGCAGAACAGAACGATGAAGGTAGATGCGTCCCCATGTGTGTCCAGACCTCGCTCATGTCTTTTAGGGAGGCGCATGGATAGTACGAGAATGTCAAAAATGTGAAAGCATCCCTTGCTGCTATATTCATTTCCAGGCACCGGCCACGCAGCTTACCATGGCAAGTCCCTTCTCGATGTGTTCACTCTTCGGCGATGGTGACGAACTATTCGTGTGGCTAGCCAACGCGCAGACAGTTAATTGGCATGTGTCAAATACACACTGCATGTTTGGCGAATACTCTGTGAGGTTCGGAAGACATGTCGCAACATTTCTCTTTCACTCAGATCATCAAAGACTTTCCATACTCCTACAGATGATCCCGTTCCCTGATGTTGATTGTTGCGTTGCGGAGAGGCCGTCGTGGTCCATTCTCTGTCATTTATGGACAACGGCTTAACACCACTAATGCGCAAACACGGCCGTAAAGCCCGGGCGTGTGGTCTGCAATGCGTTGCGAGATTACCCGCAACGATCCATTCCAACAACCACTCTCGGGCTCGCATTCCAGGGATGGTTCGGGCACGTAAACATCCCAATTCGTTACAACGTCGCACTGCTGAGTGACAAAAACATTTGAACTCTAGATTAAAGAGAGCATCCCCAAATTTTGAGCCTTAAAACACCTCGAGCATCTTTCTCTTAAGTTTCTGCAACCTTTTTGGTCCGTCCCTCGAGGATTGGCCTTGTCACACTCATTCTTTGCCTACTCAGATCCATCTATCTACATTTCCCGCATATCAGACCTTCACAGAAGAAGACATTACTTACTCAGACCCGCTGTCGGGAACGTAAAAAACCGTCTTTGTGAGCCGCAACAGGCGCCCGAAGATGTATTCGTACAGTGTCTTCGTGGCCATCGCCTTGGCGGCTGTAGTGAAGGCCCAGGGCAGTCTTGGAAACGCGCAAACATCATGCAACTCCTCTCAATCCTGGATATACGAGGGCTGCTATGCAGAAACTACACCTCAAGGCGGCTATTCTTGGCAACTTCTCCCCAATTCTGTGCCATACGGGTATCCTGGCTACACCAATTCGCTCAACATGACGCTTGACCTGTGCCTAACAGGATGTCGAGGACACGGCTTCAAGTACATTCTGCTGGACGGTGATCCAGTCGCCGGCCAATCGTGTTGGTGCTCGACAGGAACTGTTGCCGCCAACGACACCCTCACCGCCGATTCTGTTGCTTCAAACAACCAGTCTCTCAGCACTTGCCACATCTCTCCAGCCTCTTCCAACGGCTGCACCGGGAACCGAAATGAGTGGTGTGGTAGCACTACGGGTTCGGACCTGTGGCTGGACCCGTCCTTCTCCAACATCTCCACGGCGAGCAACGCAGCCAATTACGCCTACGTTGGATGTTACCACAACAACAACCCAGGAATTTCCTATATCACGGCTACCACGTCGACTTCCGCACAGTGTCTATCGTACTGTGGCGGACTTGGCTGGGCGTATTCCTTCTTCCTCCATCCGGATGGAGTAGCAAGCAACTGTGGCTGCGGCTCTGAAATCTTGAGTAACTTCCAGACCACAGAGAGTGACTGCTCTGTCGCTTGCAACTCCACTCTCAGCACGTAAGCTGATGCCCAACCCTAAACGTTGGGAATTTAACTGACAAGCTTTGAAGTACAACCTACTGCGGAGGAACGACTACCAACATTGTCGCCAACGTTTACATCAACACTCAGTTGCAGGGCTGCTTCCGGGTCAATATTCCGGGGACCACGAGTGGCTCTACATACACCGGGACCATCGCCGCCTACGCAACCACGACGACGACAACCACCACCACATCGTCGTCAGCCCCTTCCGCTGTGCCTACCATTGTCTACCCAAACAACATCACGTGCCCAGCCAGTAATGGATCGACTTACGTCGACAGCACGGGCAAGGGTTACACCGTTTACTGTAACGTTGATTCAATGCACAGTGGCTTCAACCCCGCATTTTCTCAAACCTTCGGTCAGTGTGCAACACTTTGCGATGCGACGTGTCAATGCCTTGGATTCACCTGGGCCGGCAATTCAGCCGGGACGGGTACCGGTACTTGTTACTTCAAGAGAGGCTATGTAGGGAACATCACGTCCCAAGCAACAGATGTAATGGCTATCCGTACAGAGGCCACAGCTTGCTATCCCACGTCGGCTTCCGCTCTATGTTCGACCACCCCACTGTTCTACACGGCTTGTTATACCACCGCCACTACCACTACTACTACGACGACTGCTGTCGCTACCTCTTCCGCGGCGGCCACTGTCGTTGCGAGCTCCACTGCCGCCGCTGCTTCTGTTGCCGTCGCTTCAAGCTCCGCAGCTGCCGTCACTACGGCTTCCACACCGGCTTCATCTTCTGCTGCTGCCGTCGTCGCCTCAAGCTCCGCAGCCGTCATCGCTACGACTTCCACACCGGCTTCATCATCTGCTGCTGCCACTTCCGCCGCGCCATCAGCAGCTTGTCCAGCTTCGAATGGCACGGTCTTCACCGACGCCTCCGGCTACAACTACACAATCAGATGCAGCAGTGACACCAGCGTCGGTGCATCAAGTAACGCCGCGGTTACAGGGGACTTCAACTCCTGCTTCTCGCTTTGCGATGCAGACACTCTTTGCACAGCCTTCGTGTTCTACGGAGCTGCGAACGGCCTAGGCCCTGGTAACTGCTACCTCAAGCGTGGAAGCAATGCAGGCACCGTTATCTCTTCGGACAGCGCCCATGTTGCCGCACTGCGCGTCGTCGCGGTCAGCTCTACAACCACATCAGCCGCTGCTGCGTCCACCGTCACTCCAACTCTATCATGTCCTGCGGCCAATGGCATCCTTTACACGGACCCGTCCGGCTACAACTATAGCATAGGCTGTGGCAACGACACTACGATGGGCGCTTCTAGTCAAACAACGGTAACGACGGACTTCAACTCCTGTTTTGCGCTCTGCGATTCGGACAGTCTTTGCACCGCGTGGGTGTTCTCCGGTGCCGCAAACGGTACAGGCCCCGGCAGCTGCTACATCAAGCACGGCGTCAATGCTTACACGGCGTCTGACAATCTCCACGTCGCCGCGCTCCGTGTCGCTGCAGGTGCATTCCTCACAACCACGACTACGACGACTGCAGCTACGAGCTCGTCTGCCGCCGCTGTCGGTTCTTCGACTGCGAGCTCATCGGCGGCCGTTGTTGGTTCTTCGACTACGAGCTCATCGGCGGCCGCTGTTGGTTCTTCGACTGCGAGCTCGTCTGCCGCTGCTGTTGGTTCTTCTACCGCGAGCTCGTCTGCCGCCGTTGTTGGTTCTTCGACTGCGAGCTCGTCTGCCGCTGCTGTTGGTTCTTCGACCGCGAGCTCGTCTGCTGTCGCTGTTGGCTCTTCGACTGCGAGCTCGTCTGCTGCTGCGGTTGCTGTTTCAGCCACAAATTCGTCTACCGTTGCTGTCGTTGCTTCACCGGCGAGTGGAAGCGCGAGCGTGAACTATGTGACAGTCACCTCGTACGCCAGCGCTTCAACAGTCACGGCAGTACAGACAATTACGCAGAACGGAACAACTGTCACTGCCACTTCAGTCTCAACACAGCCGGCTTCAACTTTGATCTACACGACCACGCAACCAGCTTCCACTGTAGTCTCTGTCCAAAATGTGACCGCAACGCAACCTGGCCCGACGGTGACCGCTACTACGGTGTCTTCTGCTCCTGCCCAGACGGTGACCGCTACGACGGTATCTACTGCTCCCGCCCAGACAGTCACTGCCACGACAATGCAGAATCAGACAGTCACGGCAACCACGGTTTCTGTATCCATCTCCTCAGTCCCAGGAGGAACGGTCACTCAGACCACCACTACAGCCGTCGTGAGTCCGCCGAGCTCTGTGAACTCGAGCAGCTCAGCCTCCAGCAGCGCTTTATCGGTCGCGTCGAGTAGCATCTTATCCTCCGGATCGTCAATCGGCATCTCGTCATCGCTTTCGTCGAGCAGTGTCTTGGCCTCTGCGTCAGCAAGCAGCGTTGCGTCTTCACTCTCGACTAGCATCTCATCTTCCGCTCTAGCGAGTAGCAGTTCTTCGGGTGCAACCTCTTCAATGTCTCCTGTAGCATCTTCTTTGTCAGCCAACGGCTCTTCGAGCGTAGCAACCTCGACGTTGGTGTCGTCAGCTTCCTCCGCTGCAAGTGTCGTATCGGCCTCAGCTTCTGCGTCGTCGACTGTTCTTCCAACATGTCCAGCGTCTGACAATACGACGTATGTTGACACTAACGGAACCTCGTACCGTATTCGCTGTGGCTACGACACCACCTCGGTTCCATTCCTACAGGTTACAGTATCATCTGGGTTTGCTGCCTGCTTCCCTATATGTGACAACACAACCAACTGTATTGGATTCACCTACAATGGCACGTCTGGTAGTTGCGGCCTGAAGAGCACAGTAGGGACGTACATTGTTGGTGCGGCCAACTTTGTCACTTCATTTCGGACTGGTCTAGGTCTCTGGAACACTACCACCAGCTCGTCAATGGCGTCAACCGCTGCTCCTGGTACCAGCTCTGGCGCTTCCATCAGTCTCAGCTCCTCGGGCTCCAGCGCAGTCGTCTCTTCTTCGGTGGCTGCCAGCGCTTCGTTGTCTCCATCTTCTTTGTCTCCTGCGTCGACTTCAGCCGCAGTCGCCTCAGCCGCGTCAGCTTCCTCCCCAGCCAGCACGAGCGCTGGCGCAAGCTCTTCGATATCGTCGACTCCAGCATCATCGAGTGCGAGCATGAGCATGAGTACAAGTGGCTTGTCGACTTCGTCGGCTGCGACATGTCCTGCACCTGTGACTGTAACAATCACATACACTCCTCCAACGGCTACAGCGACGGCTTGAACGCCTGTAGCGTTGCTAAACTAGAATGGCAAGAGTCAGCTCGAGTAAGAGAGAGCAGGATGTTCAAGGTCCCAAGTGAATGGAAACCCAATCTCTTTGAACGATCTGTGCGTGGTTTGGGAGGTAGATTGTCAGGTCAGCGGGTGGGGATACCGGCGGTTAACAGAGAGTCTTGTATTGTTGACTTTTGAGAACGGGGATCATCATGTTTGGGTGCTTGTTACAGTACTCCACGATGTATGGTAAATGAACGATTTACATGTTTTTGGGCGGTAGTAGTAGAACATCCCGTTGCTCTTCAGCTTCCACTCGCCAATGACGTGCGACGCGTGAGGTCACTAGGGTGAATTTCGACAACAGCTTTTGGCAGCAACAATGCACTCCAAACCCCCCTCCCAGAGAAAGTAGAACAATGCTTCGTACAAAATGAGTCTTGAGAATCCGCCCCCGAGTCTCTCCAACGAGGGCAGAACCGACCAGACCAAACTTCCACGCGTCGCTATCACTTATTGTACACAATGCAGATGGATGTTGAGGGCAGCATATGTAGGTCACATCACAGCGCTGCTCATTGTTCTCCATTGTTCATTTGCGACTTTCAGACTGCGTGTCTTGGAGTACAGCGAGACTGACCACTGCACGACCGAACCAGTTTGCCCAAGAGCTCCTCTCCACGTTCTCCACCACCATCGGCGAAGTCGCTCTCATCCCAGCGACAGGCGGAATCTTCACAGTTCACCTGACTTACCACCCTCTCCGCTCCTCGACAAGTCCCGAGAACGCTAGTTACGTGTCCAACGAGAACCAAAAAGCAAACGAGGACGTCGAGACGCAGCATGTGCTGGTCTGGGACCGCAAAGCCGAAGGCGGGTTCCCGGAAACCAAGATCTTGAAACAACGGATCAGGAACTTCATCGAGCCTGGACGCGACCTGGGTCATTCGGATAAGCCGGCGACGAAGCCGGCGGAAAAAAGCAAGGGCGATCAGGACGTGCAGAAAGACACTCCTGGATCGGAAGCTGCACAGGAGCGGACCGGGACGAGGGATGCCGGGATCAGGAGGAACCCGGACGGGAGCGTGTGTGAGGACTGCAGATGATCGAGCGCGTAGGGCGGAGATTATGACTGTACAGATAGCGAGTAGTACGACGGCGTACTCGATCAATCACTTCCAGGGCAATGTTGTCTCCAAGAGGAAGCCTGGCTCGAGGCAATCGATGAGAGCTTCCGCCACACGAGAAGCCGCAGGGGCCGTACGGGAGGACGACAGCTTGCGCTGCGAGAGGAGCACGGAGTTCAAACAACAAATATGTGGGTACCCGGCTACTGTCAAGTAGTAGGTACCACACGCATGGAAGGAGCAGGCTTCAACGATGCTGAGGAGCGCAAAAGAAGAAACTTGCGTTTCCTTTCATCAGTGAAGAAGGCTGACAATGGTCACATTGTTGTAGCAGACTGACTAGCTACAAGTACGAGGAGCATGATGGCGATGATATCTTAGTTCTCATTGTAACGCTAGGTATGCAGTCTCTCATGCAAACAACGCAAGTCATGATGCGAACCACACATCCAACGCACAGTCAGACGCTCTTTGCTTTTCAAGATTTGGAAATCGTGACATCCAGAACGTCATCTGCATGTCCAAAGGCTCGGCTATCATGCAAACCCTATTCGTAGCTCGTAGGACTCAAGGGTGACCCACGCGCACGTAGTTCGTCTTCGTCAGCTGCTCGTATGCTCCAGGGGATTCGCGATCACTCTTGCAGCATCCGACTCCGTCCCCTTTTCTTTCTCCCGAGCGCCGGTCTCCTCCAACGTCGACGTAGCCGTTTCCCTCTCTCTCAGCAACCTCTCCATGACCACCTCCGCGCTTTCGGACCTCACCTCGAAGGCGACGCGACACGTCCTGCAGACGCGCAGACAGCACCATGAGCATGACCAGCGGTCGTTGAGGTCGTCAACACAGCATACCATGCATTCGACAGGCGCGACCGTGTTGCGGCTTATGTGCCATACTTTGTGCGAATGATAGCAGCGCAGATGGCTGAGAGTGATGGGCGGTGCGGTCGCGGTGCCGCTTGGTTTTATGAGAGAGTACACGGGTGCTGAGACGGAGCGATCGGTATTATGGAGGGTGTTGAGGCGGGAGGTTGTCGTATGAAGGGTTGCTGCATCCTGTCGTTGCATGATGATGTCAATTCGTTGTAGCTTGTTGCATGTGCAAATCTTCGAGACTACAAGTCAACGGCTAGGTATACATACTTTGAACATGTGTAGACCGCTGCCAGACTTCCTGCGAGACTTCTGTATGGTGATGTGATCGCGTAGGACTGGTGACGGGTTGGTGCGGATGCCATATTTGCTGGGGCTGTCTTCCGGAATGAGTGGTGGTGTCGGCAGCACGAGCGATAGAACAGGGATCGAGGCTACGGCCTCGGGGGTCCGGCTCTGAGGCTTTTCGTTGTCTCCGGTCGAAGGAAATGGTACAACGTCAGTGATTGTGGATGTAGTAGTGGTGTCAGACTCTGGCTCTGACGGCTTCGCCAGGAGGTCGTGTGAATCTTCGGGCGAGGTGACCGATGCAGGCAGCGGGCTCTTTCCACCGATCTCGGAAGCGCCGTCAAGTACTGAAACTATGGGAGTCGTGACAATGGTTGATGGCGCTGATGCAGGCGCCGGCGCTGTTGAAGATGACGAAGCCGTTCTTCCAAGGAGTTGCGAAGCTCGTCGACGTGCGCTTCCAGCCCGCTGATGGGAGCTGGGGTTTCCTCGCAGTGAGGAGGTGTGGGTGCCCATAACTGAATTGCGTAGAGCGACCTGGACGATGGAGGAGGTGGAGCTGCATGTGGAAGTGGATGCGCGTGGTCTGCCTGTGCGAAGACAAGGTCAGAAGGAGAAACTGCAGTAGGTTCGTTGCTGCTTGCCAACTTCAGGACTTGACAGCCCAATGTGCCTTCTTGGACATACTGAAGAGGGTTGCGAGGTGGTGTGGTCGGATTGCTGATGTTGAGCAAGCCGCTCTTTCTCATCGTGATGGGTACCTGCATTCTACCTGCACGATGCCGGTAGCCAGTGTCGTACGAGGAGTGATCATAAAGCTACCTGACGCAGTTGCACAGACAGCAGTCGTGTAATGGAGGAATTGCTCCTGATGTTTGAAGGTTCAATGAGAGGGTTCCGGAAAGCTCTGCGATGAACGGGCTCTGAGCATTGAAGGCAGCAACGATGTTCGGAGCATTGGAGTCAAGGAGATGAGGCTGATCTGAGTTACGGGAAATGCTGAACTTTCATTGTCCATGTGCGAGAGCTGAGGCACATCAAACAATCACATAGAGTCTCTAAGTAGTTGTGTTGTGGTGGCACCCTTCTTAAATAGGGTACAGTTCACACAACAGGGCGCCATCATACCCCAGAGCGAGACAGCAAAGTCTGGAAGCAATTTGGTATGGGATCTGCCTCATTGTACTGATATGTGCCCTAGACGAACTCTTGCCACGTCGTAGCCGTTGACAGTCTGATTATGTCATGTTGCAAACCCAGACTTCGCAAGTGTCATGGCTAGTCATGGCTGTGCTGCAGCACTACCACTGTTGGACAACTGCACAGCCATGCAGAGCAGCACTGCGGGTGCTTGGTGCCACGGCTGTACCCTTCATGGTCTCCCAGCACTGCTCGCCTGTCTGCAGGAGGGCAGAGCCATTGCCCTCCGTACGGGCCTCCTACCTCGATACGAGGGTATGGCGAAGCCAAGACGAACAGAAGCTACGAAGGTGAATGGGCGCCAAGACCAAGCCTTGCCTTTCGAATAGATAGGACTCCTCGGCGGCTTGCTATTTACGGAGACGAGTGGACAGGCCCATGGAGCCAGTTCGTCGTCACTCGTAATCAGTGGGTCGTGTTACGTCTCCTGACAGACAGCCTGTGCCAACCGTAGAAGGATTGGTATAGCTCTGTGTGAGTCCACGAGATGGCGAGACGCAGAGTACAACGAGGTTCCCACAGTCTGCGAACGTGCTTCGCAACCACAGACTTGTCAGTAGAACGCTGGACGGCCGACAGCTCGATCCGTTCCTGGCAACGACTTGTCGTCTGGCTTGCTCGCTCCTTCCTGTCGAGCATCGATTCGGTGCTTCTCGCCCTGTTCCGTCAAGGTCCCCTCTCGTTCTTTAGCCCTTTCTTTCTTCCGTTGTTGGGACTGCCAAAGCATGTCCGCTGCCTCAATCTCGCGAAGCACTGTAGAGCGATACCATTAGCCAGCCACTCGAACAGAAGTATGACATATAACGCGGACAGCCAGCATAAGGCACAAGACTTGCCTTCTTCCCATTCCTTTTCTTTCTCCTTGTCACCCGTCCCTAGAAGCCCTTCCACATCGACGTCTTCTCCCTTCTGCACCCTTTCAATGACCTCCTTCAACAGCGCTATCTTGGCATCAGCCTTCCGACTGAAATTCAGAAACTCATTCCGCAAAGCTATCGTCTGTATTGCATTTGAGCCGATGAGCAGGCTTATGATGATGAAGAACGTTGCTGGGTTCCACCCTTTAGGCTTTTTTGACCGCAATCTTGCTCGTTCTGCTAGGGACACAGAATCGGAGGGCTGACGGAAGGCCTTGGGAACAATGGAATGCCATATGGAAGGAGACGCGACACGGGGAAGGGACTCGTTCGAGGCGTGCGCTGGGCGTGATGACGAGAGAGTTCGGCGCAGATTCGTGGCGACCAGCGAGCGAACAGCCCCCGGGGAGCAAGAGGATGCGAGTGACAAGCTTCTGACACCGCTCGGCGTCTGCAAAAGCGTGCTGACGAGGCGTGTGGAGTACATGGGGGGCTTCCAGGCCTGTTGCTCGACTGCGGAGTGTGCTTCTTGGGAGTCCAAGGCGCGGAACTCAGGGCGTAGCAGGGCAATCGGGCGCCAGAACCTCGGCCGAGAAGGACGACCTCGACGGGAGTCGCCAGGTTGTGCATCGCGACAACAAGAGTCTCCATGTATCTGCAGCGACGTCCCGTAGCAGGCGTGTCCAATTACAGCATCGAGCACTTCGTCTGCTTTGCACCGTGACCACGGCTTGCCTCCGCCTGCCTACCATGACCATGTCGCCCACCGATCGCCCCGTTGGCACCGTTGCTCGGCCAACCAGTTTCCTGGGCGGCTTCCGCTCTACGCGCTGCTCAGCACTGTTTCACGCAACGTTGCCAACGACTTCCACGAACCCCCCGGCGCGCGCGATTGACGACGAGGACGTCTGTCATGTCTTGATAGCTCCGAGCGAACCGTCTTTATGGCACCAGCTCAGGTCCAAGCGGACACCATACGGACCGCCCTCTCGTCAACATCGTCATGCTCCTCTTCTACCGTCACCACCCTTCAAACGCTCCTCGGTTCAGTGCCCAAGCCTCCGAAGATTGCGCTGCCGCCTTCGAAGCGGGCACTGAAGTCCGCAACCACTACAGTCGCCCTCAACACAGCCACCCACCGAATCAAGACAGTTCCCAAGGCGCGGAGCAAGAGCAGAGTTGCGGTGACCGTGGAAGTACTTGAGGATGGAGTGATTCATTCTGTGCTTGCGCCGAAGGAGAAGCTAATGCTCGCAACCGAAGTTGTCAATGCTTCCTTGAAGACTCTCACAGACGCACTAAAACCGCAGCCTAAAAGTCATCGTCGAGTATCCTCGACGAAGAACAACCCGCTCAATAGTTCAAATCATGCCAAAACATCCTCTTCGCCTACCGGAGCGAGAGCTCTCACCCGAACGCCTTCACTCACCCAGCGACCTCTTCAGCCTCGGTCCGTTAGCGAGCTCTGCAACTCGCCCACCAGTTCGTCAAGTCTTCGGCGATCAGCATCGGATTCATCCGCTCAGCATGGACCAGCTCCGTGTATTGTAGCGACAGCAGAATGTGCGCGACTTGCTTTTGCATATTTGAGGTCTGCGCAGACGGAGAAGACCGGTGCTCAAGCCCAACCCGTATTGCAGCTGGAGACCGGGATGTTGGCCCTCGTTGGAAAGCTCGTCGCGCATGGACTTGAGTCATTGGCAAATCAGGAGCTGAGGATACTAAAGCAGCGATTGGAGGGTTTCATGGTTCTCGAGAACAGACAGGGAACAAAGCATGGGGACAGTGTGGTTGGCAGGACATGTCCAAGTACCCTCGAGCCGGAGACGTTGGCGGGTCTTCTGCACTTTGAACACATAAACCCCGAGAGCCCTGCATTGCCTCTTCTCGTCAGTTATCAAATGCTGGTGTTGAAGATCATCGCAAACACTCGTCGCCCGGCAGTCATCGAGGCGATCTTGGAGGACCTAGAATTATCGGCAGCATGTTCTCCAGCAAACGTCGTCCTTAGCTATGCGAAGGAGGCCAACACAAAGGCGAAGGCTGCCAAACAGCTTGAATCGCTTGTACAGACGTTTCTATCATTGTGTCCAAGTACGTCTTCGACGTTTGACCAAGCTGCTTCCAACATTAAGATCAACGCACCTCCAGAGGTTACCCTGCAGATTCAAAGCCTGGCATTCCAAGTGCGACGTCTGTGGTGGCAGCTTGCTGAACATTATGGCAAAGACGAGACGGAGATCATGGAACCGTTTGCGAAGTGCTTGGCAGCATTCATTCGAAGGTCTGACGCGCCACCTGCGAGCAAGTACCGAACTGCGGCACAGGCTCTTGAGCCTCTTTACGGCTCTATGTACAGCTCGCCGCAACAATGGACAGGACTCCCGCCAAGATTCACCGTCTGCAAGATCATTGGGTCCCTTGCACATGCTGCCCGCCAAACTCAAGATGCGATCATGTGGACGCAGTTGATGGTAGACATGTGTGTCGGTTCAGCCGCTTCCGACGCGAAGCGTGCTGCATGCATTATCAGAAGAACTGCATTGATGCTCGAGGACGGAATCACGACACTGATGTCGAAATCCCAGGTTTCAGAGGTTCCAGATGTATCCGAAAGCAGTCACAAAGAAACGGAGGCCATCAGGACGCAAAGAAAGCTTCACGGCTGCCTATCAGAGGCACTTGGTTCACTTGGTAGTAGCTTAAGGGGTGATTCCGCGGACTTGGACTTCTTGTTTGAGGAGGTCGCCGGCCTCAGGAGAGCAGTGGTGCAAGCACTGTCCCTTTGCGCTCAGCCTGGAGAGACATTCGGCCTGGATCTTCACCAGCAGTATCGAGCAGTAGTCTTTGCATGTTTTCACTTCTTAACGAGATACCTTGGCTCGAGTCCTGCAAAAGATGCGGATGGAAAGCTCGTTAGGCGTCATGAGGTTAGTCAGATATTTCCTACCATCCCAGTAGAACTTCCTTGATGTTGAGGAAGCCCCTCGGCGTCCTGTGCTGGACTACGGAGACCTTTGAGGACTTCAACAATCTAGCCTTTTTTGTGTTTTGCGGGAGCGTCTGGTTGCGCGTTGGTCTTGTGTAACGGGGCTCGCGAAGATCAGTACATTGCAGAGGTTCACTCGCTGACTCACCAATAGCAACGAAAAGCCTTGGTCACCAGGGCCATCAAGGGATC